>JAJOZX010001351.1:432500-465000 GCA_023014485.1 Bathynomus jamesi | reverse complement strand
TGGTATTTGTCATTTACCATTACTTATTCGGACTATAGTGGATTTAATTTTCCCAGAAGAGTTCTTTGTTCCATGCACGGTCTGTGTTTAACATATATATATATATATATATACACTGCAGTATGTGTGTGTGTGTGTGTGTGTGTATATATAAATATATATAAATATATAGAAATAAGCGTGTATAAACGAATATGAAACATATATAGGGGAAGGTGGGGCAACTCGTGATCCCGGGGCAACTCGGAACACCCCCTCTACAGCCCAAACTAGTGCGGCCATCTACTGTAGCTTTAATTTATCCTCGTCGATGCCGACACTGATCAGTGGCCTTGAGACAGTGGTACGGAGTGGGTTGCGCCACGCAGCTCTGCAAAAATTAGAAAGTCTAATTTTTTCTCCATTTGATCTATCATCAGCGACTTTTTTCTTGCTTCATAACTCCAAAGCTGTAAGAACTTATTTTGTTGCTTTTTGTGTGTAGGATAATTATGGATCAGTGTTTGATTTTAACGTATCGTCGTGTCTGAAATTTCATCAGTGACCGCGTGGTACTGAAATTTGGGAAAAGGGGCAAAAAGGAACCCCGGGTTCCGAGTTGGCCCACCATTTTTTTAACCAAAAAATTGTAACGGCTTTCTCAAATTCCAGTTACATCTAATGCAAAGCAAGAACGCTATAAAGTGATACAGAATGGAAAACAGAAGGTGAGGATAAATGTTTTTGTATTTAATGGGTCCAAATACTCGTCCTATATGCCCACAAAATTGTGATTTCCTTACGGGTCCCGAGTTGCCCCACCTTCCCCTACAGAAATTTTTGAGTAAGATTTTTATTGGTTAATAATAAATAATAATAATAATAATAATAATAATAATAATAACACAGGCCTGCGAATGAGAACTTTGTAATAGTTGTTTTCTTACTAATAACTGATTTTATGTAATTCAACTACGCTGATTTCGAATAAGATGTCCATTTTTTCTATCACGTAAGGATTTTCTGCAAACAGGAAGGGAAAAAAACAACAACATAAATAAATATTATTTATTTCAATTTACATTAAGTACCTATTTCGCTTTGTTATACTACCTAATTACAAATGCAAATAACTTTAAAAAGAAAGGAGACTATTAACGTCAATTACATATTATCTTTATTTGTCTTGAGTTTTCTTGTGAGATCTATGCCGTTTAGTCTCGAATGTAGGCGCTGTTCCTTTTCTTTTATGTAATAATTCTGGAGTATCCCGTTTCAACATCCAGCAGTAATCAGCCATCATGCTGATGTTCCACCTTCCCTTATATATCTTCTTTATTTCTTTGATGTGTTGGTGAAACCAAGCATTTATAAACATTTTTAGGCAGTAGTTTTTAATCAAAATTTAATGAAAATTACTTAATATGTAATATGAAATATGACATTCTTTTGAAAAATTTGTACGTGATGGCGAAAAATGAATATTATTTTCGGAATCAGCATGAAAAATTACTATTACTGCCTTGATTATTATTAACAACACCATCGGGGATCGAACCCCCGACCTTCTCTTCGCTTAAAGGGAGACTGTGTTCTACGGTACTCACTGAACTAGAATGTTGCCACGTTAAAATCTAGGAAAAGAAGTGTAATGTCAATTTTTTGTGTTTATTTTCTGGTAAATTTGATGATTTTGTATTTTGAACGGAGATAATTAAGAATGTGAATGTTTTCTCGGTAAATAATGCGATGCAGAACATTTTTTGCAATATTTTATTTACTGAAGAGAGAAAATACTTCGCTTTGTATTTCAAAGTATAAAAACAATGTTATGAAAATATTTGCATTTGCATTTTAGAAAGACGTTTCTGCAGCATTTCATTAAGTAAAGTAATTAAATAAACAAAAATTACTTCATTATAACATTTTTTGTAAATTTACAGTTGCGAAAAAAAGTTCACCGAAAATGAGGATTTCAAAAATAGCCCCAAAATTTGCTACGTAGTGATTATTATTTAAAAAATTTTATTATGAAATAAGACTACAATTCTTCACATCTCGTTGAATAATAATAATAATAATAATCAAATAAAAAACTAAGGAAAATGGAGTGTCCCGACGTCCTATACACCGTTTCCCTGAAAGCGCGAGGTAAAGACAGTGAGGGAGAGGGCTCGAATCCCGATGGTGAGGGTAATAAAAATATGAGAAGGTCATAGACAAGTGCATTTCTAAAATAAACCCTTTCGTTCTATACTGTTCAAAAAAGTTAAATTAGAGGGAAATATAATAGAAAAATTACAGAGCGAGAGAAACACACGTCGGCGTTGTGCGTGCAACTGCAACAGAAATTTCCAAATCATGTCAACCAAGATAAAAAGACTTGTCAAATAAGGATATACATATATACGTCCCTGTGTAAACAAAGAATCTGTCTGAATATACAGTACAGTATATTGGAATTGCATTTTCAGAAAAAATAATAAAATCATCAACTTCAGTAACAGTTAAAGAATTCCTTTCTAATGAAGGAAACAGCGTAAAAACAATAGTATGCCCTTCCACCTTATAAGGAAGAAAACCCCACCCATTCGTATGAAAACGTTTCTAAGTTATCCCCCGAAAACGTTTCTGAACGTTTCAAATGTAAGGTGCAGTGTGCGATGATTTGGTTCTCTATAAAGGAGCCTTTGAATTGGAGGCAAAATCATTTTTTATGCGGGAAGGAGGGGCCAAGGACAAAGTTCGCAAAAATGCCCACCTCCCCACATAGAGAAAGAAGAAAGCCAAAATCAAGGTCCAACGTGTTTAGATGTAGATTTTCATACAAATGAGAATTTTGTGTTTTAGTTTTCTTATTCATCAGAAATAATATTGTGAACGTTTCTTTAATATTATTATATATTAGTTTTTCATAGTGTGTATGAAACAGATTACAGACAGGCACAGGGCAGAATGAAAGTGTTACATTTTATCTGACGTGTAAAGGAGTTATTAACTTTTGAATATGGTAATTTAAATTTTAATTTACATCTTGCTCATTTGTACGCTTTTTAAGGTTATGTTGATCCGTAAGAAACTCAAGATTTTTTTCAAAACCTTAAGAAGTTATTAACAACACAACGTTTAGAAAAGAGAAAAAGTGGTCAACCGTAAATCATATTTTCCCTTATTTAATTCAGCAACAAATACCCTATAGAGAGTAGTCCATCCATTGTAGTCCAGTATAAACAAAACCCACGCATGAACTGGCCAAGCCAGTCTGAGAAATGACGACGGAGGAGGGGGTGCAGTGACGACCCCTTTTAAAGGGGACTTGTTTTTCCAGGTTGGTGACGTTATGGCCCGTCTTAGTACCCTCAGAGCCGGATTTAGACGTGTGGAGGCCCTGGGCAGCCTCCATGTGGAGGCCCCCCTACCTTAGGGGAAGACATAATTGAAGTCATCCATAAATTCATAATATATTTAACATACATACACTTTCAAAACATCGTGCACTCTTGTGTCTGTCCATTCCACTCATTTCTGCAAAAAATGAAAGCCTCGGGTTACTCGGGTATTCCATTATAGTGAGAGTAGGCCTAAAAGAGTAATAAAAACAAAATAATAATCAGTACACAACAAATAGTAATTGGTAAAAGTTTATGTACTACAGTGGTATTGGATGCGCGTGTTTTTTTGTTGATCATCTATCGGGTTTTTCTAGTTTCGGGTTTTTTCTATTTTGATAATGGCTTGTCAATATGTGGAGGCCCCCAAGATGTGGAGGCCCATGGGCAGCTGCCCACTTTGCCCACTCCTAAATCCGGCCCTGAGTACCCTCAGTTAGACGAAGGACGTAAAACGGAACAATCAATCAACCAGCCAGTATGAAACGTTTTATACGAGTGAATAAAATGACGGCCTCACATTGCGTACAGATATACTCGTATATGTTACAGGGAATCTGTGTAACTAGGGATTTCATGTAAGGTTAAGTCGTCATAGTTTCGTTAAACTTACCGGAAAATTATTGAATGCCCGGTTAGGTCAATTGTACGCCCTTGACGATTGGTTAGGTTAAGTCGTGATATTTTCGTTAAAACTAACGAAAATATCACGACTTAACTTTACATGAAATCACTAGTTACACAAATTCCCTGTAACATATATACTGATACAACCCCAAGCAGAGCTGTGGCGTGACCACATCGCAACCCCACTTCCATTCAGATCAGCGAGGTTAATCTACATTTAATCTGTTCATTAGTTGGATGGATGGCCGTCCTCCGAGTACAGATAATGTAGCGACTCCATGATATTCGGATCCCTTGTAAAGCTGTATAGGTCCCTCCATCACATGACCTTTGAAATTGTCCTTACCCACTATTTTTCTTAATCTCACTTTATATCGGAGCTAATTATATTTATCATTGAAAGATAGTAAGTTATGGATGAAAACTTTTAAATGTTTGGCAAAATGGGGTTTTGGAAATCTCAGAGATGCTTTTTTAACGTAATACGATGTTCTTGGTAGCAAATTATAAGCTCACCATTTTCCTTATTGTTTAGATTAATTCCGAGTAACAATCTAGGCATGTTTTGTGATATGTGAGAATGATTCGGTACTTGTAGGTTATCTCCCCCCCCACGCTTGATTTGTCATCGTGGCAAATAGCGCACACGCAGAGCAATCAAACGAGCATTTCGTCCTAGAATGTTTGATGCACATTGGTTGTTGATTTGTTATACAACTTACATTAACTTTGGATCACCTGAAGATCAGGGTCCCCAGCCTTCTTTAGTTAGCCTTATAACGCTAACTAACAAAAATATCACGACCTAACCTAACCAATCATTAGGTCAACTGTACGCCCTTGATGATTGGTTAGGTTAGGTCGTGATATTTTCGTTAGTTAGCCTTATAAAGCTAACTAAAAAAGGCTGGGGGCCCTGATCTTCAGGTGATCCTTAACTTTATAATGGCGATCCTTCAGAATCCGGCCATAAATTAGTTTAAAAAAGAAATCGTATCAATAATTATTACATGAGCCAAATTATATATTTAATAGTATCTATTTCAGTAGATATTACCAATTCGGTGCTTTCCTGTTAACGGGAATACCCAACCGCCCGCCACCAAACTGTTTGTTATGTATTTTTGCTCTCGTCATTTTCGTTTAAACTAACGAAAATATCACAACTTAACCTAACCAATCATCAAGGGCGTACACTTGACCTAACCAGGCATTCAATTGACCTAAACGGGCATTGAATTAACCTAACAGGTTAATATAACGGAAAATGTCCGGTTAGGTCAACTGAATGCCCAGTTAGGTTAATTAAATGCCCGGTTAGGTCAACTGTACGCCTTTGATAATTGGTTAGGTTAAGTTGTGATATTTTCGTTAGTTTAAATGAAAATGACGAGAGCAAAAATACATCATAAACAGTTTGGTAGTCCCGATAATACGTAAGTACCGAATTTATTAATCATTTAAATGAAATTAGTTAATATGTAAGCGATAATTTAATCAGTTAGTAGGGGGCCAAAATGTCTTTACGTCATCTAAAATCGCAGAAAAAACGTCGCTGCTTTCGGTACGTTGTCGCCACATGAATTCCGCAAGATACGAGTCCAGATGATGGCGGGCGGTTGGGTATTCCAGTTAACAGGAAAGCACCACCAATTCTTTGCACAATTTAATTATTGCTTTTTCAGCCAGAATGAATTTACTGCGAGTTCATGCTATTTGCCACGATGACAAATCAAGCGTGGGGGGGTAGATAACCTACAAATACCAATGATTCGGTGCTACTGTAGTATGCGGTCTACCGTTAAGTTTCTACTGTAGTATGCGGTCTACGGTTAAGTTTCTACTGTAGTATGCGGTCTACCGTTAAGTTTCTACTGTAGTATGCGGTCTACCGTTCAAAATATTTAAAAGGAATTGAAAATGAATTGAAAGGAATTATAATTTAATTTACACAATTAAGGAATGGTTAGGTTAAGTCGTGATATTTTCGTTAGTTTTAACGAAAATATCAGACTTAACCTAACCAATCGTCAAGGGCGTGCAATTAACCTAATAATAAAATAATAAGAAGATAAGAAGCTATAATTAAAAGGTAGACTGCCGAATCGTAGGTAGACCGCATACTACAGTAGCACCAATGATTCTTTGTGGGTCGAGTTTATTGTTGTTTATGAGGTTATCAGTTACCGTTTAGTTATTCTTGATAAAAACAAAGTCTGTAACTTACAAGAATCCGTTATTAATAAGCCGACCACGCCGAAAGATGTTATCGTAGGCCCCTTAACAAAATTTTTTAATAATTCACTAGAAGCGGGGATTATTCCTGAAGACTTAAAATTAGCTAACGTTACGCCCATTTTTGAAAAAGGCTACCGCACAGTAGCTAGCAATTATAGGCGTATTAGCTTAACGTCAATTGTCGGTAAACTTTTCGAATCCTTAGTTAGGGATCGTATCGTCGATCACTTAGAAATTCGCGATTTGATTAATAGTAGTCAGCATGGGTTTCGACACCATAAATCTTGTTTAACTAATTTGTTAGAGTTTTATAACGAAATAGTGTGCGAATACGATAGGCATAGAGCGGCTGACGTTATTTATTTAGACTTTAAAAAGGCGTTCGATACAGTTCCGCATAGAATATTAATTGCGAAGGTTAAAGCACACGGTATACGCGGTCAGGTAGCTAACTGGTTAGAGGAATGGTTTCGTGCCAGGAAACAGAGGGTCGTTGTTAATGGAAGGGAATCGGGGTGGTTGGATGTAGGTAGCGGTGTCCCTCAGGATTCAGTGTTAAGCCCATTTCTATAAGTAATCTACATTAACGACGACATAGATGTAGGCTTTACCAGTAACGTGTCAAAATTCGCGGACGATACTAAAATAGGCGGTAAAGTTCTTAACGTGGACGATAGAAATAGGCTCCAAGACGATGTAAATAGGATTATGGAGTGGACGGATAAGTGGCAGATACAATTTAACGTAGACAAATGTAAAGTTTTGCATATAGGTTCTCGTAACAACAATTACACGAACACGATGGATGATAGAGAGTTAGCAAGCTTGACGAGGAAGTAGATTTAGGCGTACGCGTATCTAAGGATTTAAAAGTTAGGAACCAGTGCCCGGAGTCTTGTGCAAAAGCTAATAGGATGTTAGGCTTCATAGCGCGTAATTTCGAATTTAAATCGAAGAATATTATATTGCCCTTTACAAGTCCCTAGTCAGGCCTCACTTAGAATATGCCGTTCAGTTTTGGTGCCCGTATTTGCGTGAGGATATTGATAGGTTAGAAAGGGTTCAGCGACGCGCAACGAAACTAATTCCGTCACTACGCAACAAGTCTTACGAAGATAGGATTAAAAAGTTAGACTTACATTCACTCGAAACTAGGAAATTAAGGGGTGAGCTTATTGAAGTTTTCAAAATCATTAATAAAATTGATAACATAAATTTTGACAAATTGTTCATTTCAAATAATAGCAATACTCGTAATAACGTAGTTAAATTACGTGGCAGACGTTTCATTACTAACATCGCTAAAAACGTTTTTGCATTTAAAGTAATTGATAAATGGAATAATCTTCCCGCGTCCGTCGTGAACTCTACCAGCGTCAATATGTTTAGAAACCATTTACATAGGCATTTTAAAAATATTTTAGCGTCGGTTAAAATAATAAAACAATCATCAACAGGAGCTCTGGGGGTAATGGTCGAGGTTTGAGTCTGTTGACGATTAATGCCAGCTTGTGACATGCCAACGTGTGATATGCCAGCTACAAAATTAAAAAAAAAAATTAGACTAACACGAACTTAGATGTATCTCGTAGCGTAAACTAAGCCACTTTTTGTTATACTCTTCATACTTTTTTTTTTCTCTTTTCTTATCATCTCTTTACTTGCATGTCTGGTCTGTAGTTTGCATGGTATGACAATGTTTGAGTTAAGACTGTGTTTGCATGGTTTGTAAGCGTTCTTATTTTACTTCTTTTCATGTTTCACCTCTTTCCTGTTCTCTTCGACTATTTTTCCGACTTGTCGGCAGTGGCCAGCGGATGATGATGGTGAGTCTTTCTCTCTCTCTGAATGAATGTTAACCCACGAATGATAGGTTTTGCTACTTACTTAACCCCCCTTTATTCTCTTCTTTTAACCCCCTACTCTCTTCTTTCTCTCGGGCTAACCTTAGAGTGGATCTTTGGATCTTTGTTAGCCTTAGCTTCTGTAGATCTGTAGATCATTTCAAAAGGAAAGAATGAAGTCTCTTTTGCTCAACCTGTCTACCGAATAGATTTAGAAACTGATCGGATCACCTGAAGATCAGGGTCCCCAGCCTTCTTTAGTTAGCTTTATAAGGCTAACTAACGAAAATATCACGACCTAACCTAACCAGTCGTCAAGGGAGTACAGTTGACTTAACGATTGGTTAGGTTAGGTCGTGATATTTTCGTTAGTTAGCCTTTAAGGCTAACTAAAGAAGGCTGGGGTCCCTGATCTTCAAGTGATCCAACTGATCTTATGAATTTTTATAGTCACAGGTTTAATTCTTGTCCATGAGAATAATAATAAACATTAAAATTTTAGTGAACTTTGGTTGGGAATGTCGTCACATTATAGCTGCACAAATATTGTGGTGGCTAAGTTGATAAGTTATCCAGACGAAAACGCGATAAGGTCTCAGAGAAGGAAGGAATTGATTACACTAGAAATAAAGCGCAATTTACTGGAACTGACTAATGAAACGATTATAAAACTGAAGAGAATATAGCACTATTTGGCGACGGGATAATACTTTATTTATTATATATATATATATATATATATATATATATATATATATATATATATATATATATATATATATATATATTATTATATATATATATATACACACAGTATATTAATATGAAAATATTTCTTGAAAAATGTGAGCATATATTTACAATAATCGTACTGTAAGCAAAAAATATTCTTAAGTAAAGGTGATAATATATTACAGTTCAAATATTTATACTTTTAACATAAGAGAAGCGAATGTTAAATTAATCAAATGCCCAATTGGAAAGAAATTTTTTAACTGAATATATCTCTTTCCATGGTTATTTAAATATAGTGATGCATTTATATAAAAATTCATATCCTGAAACTGAAAATATTCGTATGACAATTTAAAAAATATTTAGGTTCGTCAACTGTAAAAATCTTCAAATATTTTTAGATAAAAAAATATTTATTTTCGTTCTGAATATGAATTACTTTTCCTGTGCGAACAGGCAGATAGAACATACAATGTCAGGAGACAACAATATGAAATTCATACCAAACATTTTTAACTTTTAAGGAAAACAAAAATTTAAAAACTAACACCAAATTAACAAAACTTTCAAGGAAATTCAAGGAAATTTTCCAAGGAAGAATATTTATAAGGAGTGCTTATGACAAACGATGTCAAATCTCAGCTACAAAGCATACCAATAAATAAAGCCCAAAACAATACCAGAATAGGAAATAACATTTTAGGGGAAGAACAAAAGTATTAGTAACTTCTATGCTGAAAACTGATTGTACGAAACTTGCAATACTGCGCATTTTTAACGTCCCAAAGCACTGAAACCAGTTTATTTTACCAAGACAGAGACTTTATTTTGTTTATTTATTTTCTTAGGGTTAAAAATTGTCCTTTTTCATAGTAAAAGTTTTCTTTTTGTGATGATAGAATATTTGCATCACTGGTAATAAAAAATAATATGTCGAAGTATCATCAGAATTTGAGATTTGCAAACGTTTCGTAACTACTGTACATACTGCTCACATCATCGCATTAATGGTAAATAAAGAGAGTTGACAAAAGGAAATGGACACATTTGTTTTATCCATAGTTTTTGATTTGAAAATAAAAGTCAATAAATAAGAACATATTTACTGAATCAATATTCAGGGTGGTCCAAAAGTCCCTACCTGTTTTGCTGAAATAATGATATTTCTATTTTATTGTCTACAGGCAATAGATAATGATGGATGTACAAGAACGTGTGATGGTAGTAACACTACGTATCCAAGGGAAGAAGTGCAAAGAAATTAGAGAAAAATTAGAAAGAAGATTTCACAAACCAGGACCTACAGACAAAGCAATTCTCGAGCTGGTCACAAAATTTAAAGGAATAGGATCTGTTCATGATGAGGCAAAATTTGGACGTCCAGGTACTTGTCAAAAAAATGTCGAATTGATAAGAGATGATGCCTTTGAAACAAATCTTAAAATGTCAACTCGCACAGCATCACGTACACTGAGCATACTAAAAACGACTGTTCTAACGATTTTAAAATTAACATTAAAAAAGAAAAGTTACCATGTTCAAGTGCTACATGAGTTACACAAAGAGGATTATCCAAGACAATCCGCCATGTGCTCAGAATTGATTGAAAAAATTCATCCCAAAACTTATTAAACCACATTTTCTTCAGCAATGGGGCAACATGCGGAAAGGTTAATCGACATAATTGCCGTATCTGGGCTATTGAAAAAACAATCGAGTTCTACGAATGGGAGAGAGATTCTCCTAAAGTTAATGTCTGGTGGGTAGCCTATGACAAGATCGAAGATTTATAGACCTTTTTCCTTTTAGTCCGGTAGCACAGACCCTGATTTTACTGGAATCCTGCATTGTTTGTTATAAAGCATATTCTTACATATTTTGAAAGCTTATACCACCCCATTCAAGAATCCATCGGGTGTACACCTGACCCCCGCTTGGCTTTTTCAATATGGCCGGCGAAACTGAAAAATTCCATATCCTGGTCAATACTTGATGGATTTTGATGATCTTGGTGTCATTTCTAGGGTTTTTTAGGATGATAGAGTCGATCTGGATGGGTTGCAGATACTTTGGGAGTCGTTTTCACCCACATTCGTCAATACGCAAGGTCATTGGAGGTCAAACGCCCCCGAAATAAGGAATATCCCATATCCCGGGCAGTCGTGGAGATATTTTGGTGATCTTACTGTCGTTTTTATGGTTTTGGGCGAGACTGAGTAGTTCTATAGGGTTTAAAATGAAATCAGGGATTATTTTCCCATGGTAAGGTGAATTCCAATATGTCTAATTATTCCTCTTAATTTTTTCAGGTTGTTGAGATTATTGCTGATGTGCTGCCCACCTGGTGGTTTGATGACGTCTTGGTTGTGCTGATTCCAAAATTGTTTTTTGACTGCTGAATATGGAGAATATACCAGGTGAGCAATGTTTATTTTTCATTTGCTAAGGATAAATTATTTCAATGCGATTTGTACTCTGAAGAATGGGTAAACAAAATTCTTATTTTTCAGGTTCTACAAAAGCTGCAGACGAATGTTTCTTCAAGGATTTCCTGCGTAGCTGTTCTGGAGGTCAGAAAGGTCTTTCAAATTGTGGGAGGATTCAGAAAATCATAGAGAGCAGCGACATCAGAGGGCAGCCAGATGTTCGAGCGAGACTAGAGCCTCTCTTGGAAGACGGAGCAAAAATTCCTTTGTTGTCACAAGAACCGTGTTTCCACTTATGTGTCCAAGCGGAATTTATCAGTATTCATGAAAAAGAGAGAATGTGATACCCCTACATTGGAGCCAAAAAGACTACGTAGTGCTGTTCTCAGTGAAGGCCCAGTATATGACCCTAAAAAACACTCTCTCTTTTGTTTGAAAGTCAGTGAGTGTATATTACCCGAGAAATATGACATCAAAGTTCCGGTGCAATACCGCATTCCAGCATCTAGGTTTATGACCGATAAGCTTGGTGATAAAAAAAACAAATTACAAAGATGTGTTGATAGAAAAGTGTAAACTGAAAAATGATGAGCAGGGACAAGTTGTACTCAGTAGGTTGTTGGGCATGAAAGGAGATTTACCGGCTGAAGAAGCCCGATACCATAAAGATTGTATGTCTACCTTTCATGTTGAGGTTGAGAGAGCTTGCCAGAATAAGTACCACAAAGATGAGGCAGGAGGTCGCATCAAACATGATGGAGAAGATCGCCAATCACTTCATGATTCCCTTTCTAAGTGCATGGATCCAATGGATCCAGAGTCACATCCAGGAGGCAACTTATACAATATTCAGACAGGGCAGCTGGCATCTCCAGATGCCAATGCCGATAGAGCTGTTAGTATTGGAAAGACGCAACTGGCACAGTACGAGTCACCATGGCCACAAGGCTTTTATGGCACCATTTCCAAACATGTCATCACCTTTGCAAGTAAAATGAAACATATCAAGGTGGGTGCTCACTTGGTTATGGACAAGAAGCGATTTATGCACGCATCATCGGTTTGCTGATGAGCGAACGCGACCTTGACTTAACCCATGTATTTTCAACAGAGCTTGCGGCATACCCACCCGCACTCTTCCAACCAGATGGCTTAATGAGAACTGCAGCTAAGTCCGCATTGAAGCAGAACTTGGGAGTGGAAACATCCTCTCGAACATGGGGTCGACCAACAGTTGTTATCATGGATGTGTCAGCTGTTTTGTGGACAGTCGACTGGCCTGCTAGTGGCACAGTTGTTACATTTATCCAAACCTTCAAAGTATGGCTACCGAAACATCTTTCTCATGCATCTGTAGTACTAGCTTTTGATCGCTACTATGATTTCGCTCCGAAATCAAGCACTCGGGCAATGAGAAGCAAGAGCAGCAGAGTTCACAAGCTGGACCTCAACATCCCATTGCCTACAAGAGACGCTGTTCTCACGTGCACCGCGAACAAGGAGCAACTAAACAGGCTGCTCTGTGAGCAAATCCTTGCTGACAGTGAGTATCTCGCAACTGTAACCCAAGACCATGAGCTGGTGCTTGCAAGATGGCAGACCATACCGACTTCCATTGTGCGAGACAGGAGTCGAGCAGCATTGGAGCTCTCATCATCTTATGAAGAGGCTGACGTGATAATAACACAACACGCTATCGCACAATCTGAGAAAGATTCTGATGCCCGCATCTCCATCATTTGTGATGACACAGACGTGTTTGCCATGCTGACTCACTTCTATGAATTTAAGAAACTAGGCTGTCCCATGATTATCGAGTCTCCAGTGCGTGGCAGAAAATCAGTGGACATTCGAGCAACTGTAACCCAGCACAAAGACAACATCCCACAAATCCTCAAACTACACGATTTGAGTGGTTGTGACACAGTTGCAGCAATACATGGCATCGGCAAAGCCACTGCCATTGCCACAGCCAAGAAGGGTCGGAAGCTAGACAAGCTGGGGTCCCTTGATGCATGCTTTGACCATATCGAGAAAGAGGCAACAGCGTTCATTGTTGCATGCTATGGGGATAAGAAATCCTCATCTCTCACTGAGTGTCGTCAGCGAGTATGGGCTCAGAAGACAGGGAAGTCTGGAACTGCTGCACACAAACTATGTTCTCTACCACCAACAACTGAAGCTTTCCATCAAAATGTGCTCAGAGCCCACTACACTGTGGCGAACTGGCTTGATGCACTAAAGTGTGACCCACCACTACTTGATCCTGTGCATTATGGGTGGGAGAGAGACGAAACAAACAGAGTTCTCATCCCAAAAACAGTTGGTGAAGGAGTATGCTTAGCACCAGATGAAGTTCTGAAGCTAATCAGATGTGGGTGTGAATCACAATCAGCATGCAGGGGGAGTCGCTGTGGCTGCATGGGACGCGGAATCCCTTGCACAATTTTCTGTGCATGTGGCAGCGGCTTAGATTGCAACAATCCATTGACCCAAAACGCAAACGAAGAGCAGACTGATGATCCTGACGATCCTGACACAACCATGTCTTTTGATATTTGCCCCAATAAATGGTTACCTAATGTGAATAACTGCATCAAAGTTGTCAATGCCAATCCCCCAGCTAGGTGTGAGCTTTGTTTTGCTTACGAGGTCATATCTTGTAGCTTTGCAACCTTCCATAGAATGTATGTGCCCTGCACTTCAGCATAAATTGTGGGTTATATCCGAATATCCATATCCATATACGGTGGGTTATGTCATTTAAGCATTATGATCTGCTTTACCTGCAGAAAAGATGTTAAATGCTCAGCAGTTAGCTAGATTGTAGAAATTGTCACTGAAATAAAGCAAATACAGTGATGTCAACTGTGGCATTTACATATTTCAAGGCCAAACTTTAACCTCAAATGACCTTGACTTGACCCATGGAGTTGCAAAATGATATCCTACTGTTATCATGTGTCTATAGAACTACTCAGTCTCGCCAAAAACCATAAAAACGACAGTAAGATCACCAAAATATCTCCACGACTGCCCGGGATATGGGATATTCCTTATTTCGGGGGGCGTTTGACCTCCAATGACCTTGAGTATTGACGAATGTGGGTTAAAACGACTCCCAAAGTATCTGCAACCACTCCAGATCGACTCATCATCCTAAAAAACCCTAGAAATGACACCAAGATCATCACAATCCATCAAGTACTGACCAGGATATGGGATGTTTCAGTTTCGCCGGCCATCTTGGAAAATGGCGGCCATATTGAAAAAGCCAAGCGGGGTCAGGTGTACACCCGATGGATTCTTGAATAGGGTGGTATAAGCTTTCAAAATATGTCGAGATTTGCTTTATAACAAACAATGCAGGGTTCCCACCTCGTGCAACCGGACTATTTGCATTAGCTATGGTAACAGGGCCAATTTATTTTGACATGCTTCAGCAGTTTCTTGAACCCCAGCTTCGTTTGGATGGCATTCGCGACACTGTTGTCTTTCAACAAGATGGAGCTCCATGTCACTATGCACACATCGTTCGGGCGTACCTTGATGAGCTCTTACCAAATCAGTGGATTGAACGTGGTGGAAACAGGTCCTGGGCAGCTCAATCTCCGGATTTAACAACATTAGACTTGTTTGCGTGCGGCTTTTAAAGTCTGAGGTTTACAAAACAAGAGTTACAGACCTGCAGGATCTGCGAACTGCATTGTAGCGACAGTCGCTAAAATAACCACAGAGATGCTTGAGCATGTGTTCCACAATGCAGTGAACAGATTTGAGATTTGCAGAGACACTGATGGTGCTCACGTCGAATCTTAGACCTAAGCTTGATATATAAATATGCATTTAATTATGTTACTACATTTTTATCTTAAAATACTATTATTTCAGCAAAATAGATAGGGTCTTTTTGATCACCCTGTATTTCGAATCGTGCTGCTTTCCCATTTGCATTATGTAAAGCACACACACACACACACACACACACACACACGTTCTGGCATTGTATGGATAATCTGTACCATTTGTTCTCGAGAACAGTCAACGTGGTATGTATTTAGTTTTGTCAACCTTCTTGATACAGATTTAGATATAAACACAGATATCTATGCTGCGTTATAAAAGGGTCCATGTGCTGAGTTTACACGCCTCTGTCCTTAGGCCTTACGGCGTTAAAACAGTGCACTGAGTCCTAGGAGTACAGTGTCATTAAATAACTTTTCACAATTAAGTAACACCTTTATTACACTATTACTAGGGATGGGGAATAATGACTTTTTTGGAAAGTGCCAACAAGACGAGTGGTTTCTATGGCAATTTTCGCTGCTGAATACGAATCTGTCTGGTTCTTGGGCCTAAAATGAAGTTTTGACCTGGTTCAGTGGATTTTTTTTCAAAATGGCGGGCAAAAAAATAGTTTTCTGTTTTTGATGCTTAAGAAAACCGCTACCCCTTATATGTAATATGTCTTTTCATATGTTTTAGGGGTCACTGAAGTTGAAAATGAACAAATCAGAGACATTCGATGCGTGGCTTAGCGGTTATAGGGCAAAAAATAGAAAAGAAAGGTATAATTTTATTAAAAAATCATGTACAGAAGAAACACAAGGCATTCATATAAGTTCCATGATGTAATTCAAATCATGAAATTATCATATTTACAACACATTGTTCAATAAACTATCACTATTACTAGTAACATTGTCCTCTTGTCGTAAGGCATTCTTAATAGAATTTCTCAGTTCATCTACACTAACTTTTTCCATTTTGAATTTCCCGTCTCTCACTTTAACACGTCTTATTTCACGAATATCTGGTGTGATGGTTAGTTTCAAATAGGCAATTTTTGTAAGGAGCTGCTTTTCGTTCAGTGTGTACTGAGCTTCCCGGTTGTTTGAAGTCATAGGGCCTCCATGTTTCTTGCAATTTTCCAAAACCGCCAATATTTTGCCAGTTTTTTCTTTTTGAGCTCTTCTTTTTTCAGTAGGGACAATTTCTTTGCAGCATGCACAGTAGCTAGAAAATCTTCCTCTAATTTCTCCACTTTTTTTACTTTTTCTGAACCCCTGGCCCATTTCCAGGATGCCTTCCTATCCTCAAAAGACTTTGATTCGTGGCCGGCAGCCTTGATCGTATCGTCAAGTCCTACACTCACAACGTTATCCTCTTTGTTGAGGATTTTTTGAGCGACATACTCTAGTTTCAAGTATGAAGCATCTTCCAAGTATTGCATTATTGATCTGCGGCTCGGAAATACATAGTCAAGTCTGAATACTGGTGACGGACTTGTAACTCTTCGTCTTCACTCTCCATCTCACTCTCACAATCTTTCTCATTATCATCTGCCTTCAGCTTCCAATCTTGATCAAAAACTATGTTAGCTACTTTTACTATACCTCTCGAAAGCTCTTCAGGAGAAGTTCTTGTCTCGGCAAGAAACTGGACTATACACCGCATCAAGTTTTCGTTCAGACTTTTTTTGCCAGTTCTGATTTTCACTGTCGGAAATGCAGCTTGTTGTTCGTTACTCTTCTCCTTGCCTAGGTCTTCGTCCGATGAGCGAAGTTTACGATCAGTAGAAGGCACTGTCTTTGCCGTTGTTGGTTTTTCAAAACTCGGATCTTTTTCAGAATCGACTGAAGTTGCTAACATTTCAATAATTTCTGATCCCTCTAGCTCCCTTTGTTCTCTCAAGCTGCTTTCTGTTGCTTTTCGCTTTTTCTCCGCTGATCTTTCACGAGTTTCTTTCCTCTTTTTCTGTCTCACCCAATCTTTTAGTACTGCATTTGTACATATGGCTTTATACGCACCAAAGCAATTATCCCAATAAAAAGTCATCCTCCTCAGTCATTCTGACCCCAAATTCTTCCGCAAGTTCTGCTTCGTAATCCTCATCGTCAGTTCTAATTGTGTAGGCGTTCTTAGTGAGCTGATCATTAAAGCCGCTCGCTTTTTGGTACCATTCGACACTTTTAGGTTTTTGTTGGCAGCGTTCATTCTTTCTCAGTTTGTTAAAATGTTCATAATCGTCTCTTATTTTTTTCGCCACTGCTTTTTCATGCATGGGATAAACATTTTTATTAATCCAATCTCGTTTTAGTTTATTTGTAACTATCTTGCTGGCATCATCTCGAGTCATTGACTTTTTCTGTCCTTTTACTCCTTTTTTGCAAAGTGCAAGCATCCTGCCAATCACAACTGTCCCTGGTGGCAACGTTCCAGTCCGTTTGAATTCGTCCACTTCTGTGTAGGTTTCCCCAAAAAGTTCTTTTCTGGCGGCACTGCGTGATTTCCTTTCACCAACCATCATTACCAACCAGCTGTCACTAAGCATTAGGATCTGCAAGTAGAGTGAAACCCCATTAGTTGGCATATAACACCGAAATATGATAGGTAATACAAATTATAGTCATGCTAGATGTATCATATATATTATTATTATTAATGTAGATTATATCAAATATTGTACTTGATATATTATTTACTATTATTATTAAAGTATATATACACTATATTATTATTAAAGTAATATATACAATTATTATTAAAGTAAATTAGCACGACATTGATAGTGCAAGAAATCACAAAAGAGAAAGCAGCCAAACACCAGAACACCAGAACAAACGAAAACACTAAAGTAAGCCTAAATAAAACACCAATATTACGACACACTAGATACGTAACAACATTGAAGAATGAACATAATCATGATTAAAAATATAGCAAGCATTTATCAATTAATTATTTTTTTCTATTAGTTATAAAGGTTTGGAGGTGGGAGGCCTCATTCATCTTTTATGTTCGATATGGATCGGGCATTTTTTCAAATTTTTCGTCATCTATCTGCTTAACCACACTCCTAATGTCTCTCATTTGTTCATTTTCGAGTTCAGCGACAATGAAAACGTATAAAAAGACATTATATGTGAAGGGTAGTGGTTTTTTGATCATTAAAACAAAAAATCGATTTTTTTGGCGCAATTTTGAAAAAAAAACCATTGAACCAGGTCAAAAATTCATTTTAAGTCAAAGAACTAGCCAGATTCGTATTCAGCAGCCAAAATAGCCATAGAAATCACTCGTCCTAAAAAAATGTTAGATCCCCCCCACCCCTACTATTACCTTAATTACTAATAAAAAATATGAAATTACACTGTAAATATAGTGTTTTAAAATTTAAAGTTTTAAAGTTAAAGTAATATTTCTCAACATATATTTTGTTAAAAAAAATTTTAAATACTCATACATTTAAGGTTGAATATGTTTTGACTTTCCATTTATTAATTTTATTTATTTAATGATGTAAATGAAAGGAGTAAATTAAAATTTTTATTTTAAATCGATTCGAATTAAATAATTGAAGTCAAACATGAATAAATGGACTTCATAAATGGTATTCCAAATGAAAGATATTTTCCAGTAGCTATGTCCATTATTTAATTGTTGGAACTCTAACTGAGTTTAAATCACCATCTCATTCATTACCAGGGAGTAAATACAGTACAGTCTTTAATTACAGTCTTGTATTTTAAAATATAACTTTAAATACAAACCACACGCCAAATCATCATTCTGCAGGAAAGTTATCGCTCAAATTTATGCTTCAATGCAAACGATTTTATTACATTTTATTACATGTAACACGTAAGCCATTATAATAATTTTTTCCCAGACCTATTGATTATATTGTCATTAAAGACAATATATATCGGTTATATGCAGGTGGAGCCGCAGAGCTGACTGGAAACATGAAGTATCCTCGCGAAATCACAAATTGCCTTGAACTGAAGAAAAGTCTTGCTAAAAATGCGCACGCAGTCCATACAAAATTATATTCATATTTCTAATTGTTTTTTATAAATATATTTCACACTTTAACGCCGAAATTTATTGTAGGGTTAAGTTATCAGATCGAAAACGTTCTCTTTTTCAGTGGCTTCACAGATTTCCTGGGAAAGTGCATAATGTTCCATAATATCTATTAGTATTATTGCCTGGGTTCTGTTATCTTCTGTAATGTTACTCTGAAACTTCTCAACATATATAACTTTGTTATTTTTCTTCCATGTTATGAATGGAAACTCACACATTTTTTCATATTTTTTGCCATTTCTTTTCCTTTCTTTCGTCTATTTCCTTTCTGCTTCTCGAATTTCGTCTGCGAAATCTCAACTTTCTCGTTTATGGTTCTCTTCCCCCTTCTATAAGCCTATTGGAAAAATCTCACGAAAGCTGTTATTCCGTTTGAATTGTTTTCAATTTATATTGTTTTTCTTTGTACATGCTGTACGCCACCGGACCCCGCTTAATAAATTATTTTTTTGTGTATTCACTGATATTTAATACAAACACTGGTATAGGGTAGAATTTACCGCTGAATTTATAAACACTAGTTATTTTGGTATTGGTGTGTGTGTGTGTGTCAATGTTCCCTCTAAGGTGTGCGCGTGCGCGCGCGCACACGCGTTGTGAAACCCGCGCACACAGCAAAATAAAATGCGCACAGGTTCAAGCGTATCATGAGTCATGACAGTAAATGAAGTAATTTCAAAAATATACCGTCACACAAGGTCTGACCATTTGCATCAACATACTCTATAGTCGCTCTTTTAAGTATTAACCCCTTCCGCCCGACTTCGCCGACGTCTGCGCAATTATGCAATACGGATTTTTTTTACTCTATGTATTTGCATTTTTTCTTTTATACATTAACGCATTGAATATAAACCTTCTCTTTCTTATTTTTGCATAAAAACGAATAGTAATTATCTCATAATTCAAAAAAATAAAATTATTTTTTATTTTATTCCTATTTTGTGAATGGATAAAATCATGTATTAATCTTGATAGTCTATTTTAAATTGCTAAATGCTAAAAATTGTTTTGAGAAATGATAACTAAAATAGTCATTTTCAATTAATGTTATTTTTATTTTATTTCTTCATTTTGTGGAATTTTATTTTACTATTTTTTATTTTATTCACATTTTTAGAGTGGATAAAATGTTTTCTTTTTTAAGAATATATAATATTGTAAACAGTTTTTTTAATATCCATTTAATAGTACCGTAATGAGCAAGCTATCACCTGATGGAAATAATATTTATTAAGTATTTAATATTTATGTATATTTCATTTTGAAGATAATAGCGCCCAGAAAAGTTTGCACAATTTTTCACCATGAATCTAAATGTATGCACAACGAAAATTTCTTGCGCACACGCACTAAAAATAATTAGAGGGAACATTGGTGTGTGTGTGTGTGTGAAAGTTTGTGTTTTATGGAAACAAGTGCTTGGACACAAGGGTGTGGCTGTATAAGTTATATAACGAGTTTAAGAAGTTAATTAAGCTTTAATTTATTTGTGAAAATTGCAATTACGACTATTTCTATACTATCTCCTTTCAAAGCCTTAATTAAGGATGAGCTGTATCAATTAAACTCTAAGGTAAACAGTCCTTTCCTTTCATCGTCATTATTTGTTCTCTTGTATACGAAAATATATTTTTGTACATTCGTATATGATGTAGTTTGTCTTTACGATTTCCTTAACATTATTATTATTATTATTATTATTATTATTATTATTATGGGTTGTCTGATTACTTGTTAGTATGTTTGCGTATACTTGATTTTAATGCTATGTTGTTATAAAGTTCAGGACGGCTGTTAAAGATAAATAACTTTTTAATTATTCCAAATAGAACAGAATAGCACATATAAATTTTTTTACTCTTAAAGATTTTTTCATAGTTCACACCCGCACTTTACACTTCAACATATCCGCACATATCACACTCGCACAGCGCAGCGTTCGATTTTATTCTTTTGTTTTTTTCTTTGCAGATAGATGCACCCAATTTAGCCCCTCTATGGCTTCATCTGAAGTGAAAATAAACTGCTTGTTGTAGTTAGCCGAGCTGAAATTTGTTTCAGCAGTGAGACGCGAATTCTGGGCACAGTACTGTACAACAAAAATCCACCATCTGAACATGCAGTAAGGGAGTGGATAAAAAAATTTAAGAGACAGGTTTAGTGCATGACAGACGGCGTTCCAGTAGACCAGCTATCAGTAAAGAAAGTATAGCATCTGTTTGAGGAGCATTCGAAAGAAGCCAAAAAAGTAATTTACTCGTGTTTCTAGAGAAATGAACATCCCTGTCTCAACAGTCAGTACGATTTTAAAGGTGAAGTTACATCAACATCCTTACAAAATTCAAGTTGTTCAAGATCTAAAGGAGGAGGATTACAGTGCTAGGCTTGAATTCTGCGAAGAATTTCTCACAAGAACCAAAGAAGATCAGAACTTTTTTGAATCGATTAACATTTTCTGATGAAGCAACATTTCATCTTGGTGGCAAAGTTAACCGCCACAACTGTCGTACGAGTACTTGGGGAAATGAAAACCACAGGAATTGTGGCATCATCAGAGAGACTCTCCGAAGGTAAATTTGTGGTGTGCTTTCAGAAAATTCCAAGTCATTGGTCCGTTCTTTTTGGAGGAAGCAACTGTGAACGGAAAGCGATATCTTGAAATGTTGGAAAACTTCTTCCTTCCACAGCTGGTGGCTTCAGACCTTGTGAACCAAACAATTTTCCAGCATGATGGAGCCCCTTGCCACTATTCTCGGAACGTCAGGGAGTTTTTGAATGAAACATTCCCTGGAAAATGGATTGGGAGAGGAGGAGCACTCGCATGGCCGCCCCGATCACACGACTTAACCCCCTTAGACATTTTTATGGGGTTATGTTAACAGCGTCGTTTACTCCGCTTGGCCACAAGATTTGGCAGAACTGAAAGCACGTATCAAAACTGTAGTGCATCAAAGCACGCGGCAAGAAATTGAGAATGTTTCCTAATCCCTACAAAATAGAATTGGACGCGGTAATGCTTAAGGTAGAGAATACGTTGAAGCGTAAAGTGCGGGTGTGAACTATGAAAAAACTTTAAAAGTTATAGATTTTCATGATATATACTATTTTGTTTTATTTGGAATGATTAAAGTATATTAAATATTGTATTACAAACGTATAATACTTTTCATATTTCAAACTTTGTATGATTTAAGCGATTAAGGATGTTTTTTCGTGTATTCACGGAAGGCAAATTAATTTTATGACTTGTTCACCTCGGATTTTTTATGCGATTCAAATATGAATTTGTTTTGCTTAGGCTTAAACAATTTTTTTTAATGTAAAATGCATATTGTTGCGCAGTTTAAGTACGCAGGACCATCCTTGGAGCAAATATATATGTGGAATGGAAAAAATAAATTTCTAAGAATTAAGGTATTTGACTCCGAAGTGTCATGATCCCACAGTGATTTTTTGGTATGCGAAACCAACATTTTTACCCATTCGTCGATCCAGAAAAGCAAAACTTACTTCTTCGTTCAAAATTGAATAATCAGCTAAATAAACTTGTTATAATGAAGGTCTTCTTCAAAGGAGTTTGATCGCAGTATCTACTTCATACTACAAACCTGTTGTTCCCTATGTCTATTTAGAACGTAAAGTAAAAAAAAAAAAAGACTAAATGTACACTTAATGTAAAATACTTAAAGAGTACATTTGGTAACCCGAAGACACATTCAGAGTAAAGTAAAAGGATTTTTTTTGTTCCTTGCAAGTACAATTTTTTTTGTATTTTTCGTTTAGCTTCAGAGGAATCCGCTTGTGAAGAAGAGAACTGTTCATATAGGCTACTTTCGATCTACTATCAGTGTACTCATAAGTACACTTAAGTACATTTTTGGCAGAGTACATTTAGTACTTTTTTACTAATAGAAACATCGGAGAATTTTTAGAGTAAGATTTCGAACGAAATAGTTTTCAATCTTTTCGATCGACTGATGGATCATATTAGGTCATATCAGGCCTTGGTATCACATAATGAACGACTGCTGGTCTTGTCACTTTCGGCCGAAATACCTGAAATCCTCATAATTTCATGGACTTTTTCATTTATGGAATAAACATGCGTTTACATATTCCATTTCAAGATCTGTTTCCTCTTTCGATACTTTTTCAACTACGTTATTCTGAAAGCTCTCAGTTCATATTTGTACTAACGTGGATGTCATAACTTTTCGCTATAACTTAATATAACTTAATATGCATTCTGGCTTGTGGTATAGTGTTCATTTCATTATAGGTTGAGTAATATATATATATATATATATATTATATATAGTATTATATACCTTACCTTACCTTACAACCTTACAAAGGTTCCGCGTGATGATTTCTCATTTCGCGAAGGTCAAGCTTGTCGCCCCTCCTCTCGAGTTGGCCTGGTGAAGTAGTGAGTTGGATTCTTGCGCTCTCCACCTCACATAGCCAGGTACGCCCGGCTCATCGGGGATTGTTCTGAGCCAGGCGTCTAGTCTTCTTTTGAAGATTTCCACTGCAACTCCCTTCGTGTTTCTTAGGTCTTTGGGCAACTGATTAAACCGTATATACCGTATATTATATATATATACGGTGTGTATATATATATATATATATATATATGAAAATTATTTCACGAAAGTAACACATAAAAAATATTTATGATGAAAAGAACCACGAAGGAAAAGAAACAAAATGGTGCTCAAGCCATTCTGTTTCCTTTCCTTCGTGGTTCTTTACATCATATATATATATATAAAATATATATAATGAACATTATAATCAACACTGAAAATGCCTATGATGCGCGACTTTTGCGCCACCCTGTATATATATATATATATATATATATATATATATATATATATATATATATATATATATATATATATATATATATATATATATATATATATATATATATATATATATATATATATATATATATATATATATATATACAGGGTGGGGAATGGCTGCGAAATTAACAACAGACGAGAGGGTGAGCTCGGTTTTAATGTATGGAATACCAGGTACCACAAATCAATGAATCGGCGAGTTATAAACTGTACCGATTCATCGATTTGTAGTACCTGATATGCTATACATTAAAACCAAGCTCACCCTCTCGTCTATTGTTAATTTCGCAGCCATCCCCAAACTAAAAGAAAAAAAAAAAAATTATAGTTAACAGTGAAAATTCCGATGATGCACGATTTTTGCGTCACCCTATATATATATATATACTAGGGTGCCACTTATTTTGGGTGTTTTTCATTTTTTGGGAATTTCTATCAGGACGGGCGCATTTCTGGTGTCATTCCGTCTAAAAACATTGTGTGTAAAATATGTTTGAAATAAAATAATAATTAGAACTGCCTCAACGAGGTCAAAGTTTATACTTTTTGTCGAAAAGTACTCATGGCGTTCTGTTATCATGTCAGTTTTCGTTTCGATAGCTGCTGTAGTTTCTGAGTTGAAAAATGATAACAGACAGACAGACGGACGGTCAGAGTCGTTGGTTTAGTCTTCCGCACTGGTGTACAGAAGACTAAAATGAGGTATTATACAGGGTGTAACACGAGTTTATCCAAATATTGATACAGGCGAAAGAACATGTTATTCTAAGTAGAAAATGGGTTGGGACGAGTTTTGCCAACACTAACAGTGTTTCATTCTCTTTTTCAGTGAGTTCTGAAACGACGTGATGGCTTCGGCAACAAGATCTAAAACAGCAGTCTATCTCCTGGGGACCGTGGACCACAGCATCACAGGAAGCATGCTGCCTACGGGAAAGCAGGCGCTTCAGTACTTTTTCCACCTTCACCTTGACGTCAAGAAGCCGATCAAGGAAGCAGCCGCTGAGACAGTGACCGCAGTCAAGGAATTCTGGGAGCGGTCCCGTATTCCTACGCAGAAAGACCAACGCGCAAGGGACAAGGTTCTCCGAATGTACGAGAAGTGGCGGGCTCTGAACAAGAACTCGAAACGGCGCACTGTGACCCAAATCAGGAACGAGGCCGAGTTCCTCTCATCCCTTGACCGCCTCTTCGACATCGCACACGAACAGGCGATGTCGATGATCACAATCGAAGAGGACAGGGAGTTCCTGACGGGACAAAGGGCCGAGGTGCGGCGCGGCCGCATCTCCTCCACACGTGACATGACGCTGCACACTGAGGAGGAGCGTGCGAGGAGACAGGAAGCGGAAAGGAGCCGCCGGCAAGATGATGAAAGGGCGAACAGAGAGAGCCGAGAAGAACTCGTCGAACTGGCATCGAGCTCCAGCTCAGGTGCAAGCAGCCCGACTCGGTCACCGACACGGCGTCGTCGCCGAGAAGAAGAGGAAGAGCTCTCTCTCCCGGGCCCGTCCACGTCGAATGCAGAAGCATCTACGACCCCTTTACCACCCAAGCGATTCCGCGCGTCGAAAAAGATGATCACCCCTGATCTCTCCGCAGCGATGGATCGGACGAAACTTACCGACCGAGAAGGTGTTTTTTTGCTGTCGGCGGCTGCGAGGAGCTTGGGCCACGACCCTGAGGAGCTGGTCTTGAACCGCGAATCCTCCCGCCGCGACCGAGCAAAGTTCCGTGCTATGGCAGCAGCGGAAATGAAGGCAGCCTTCCATCCTACTGTGCCGCTGACCGTTCACTGGGACGGGAAAATCGTACCAGCGGCTGACGGAGGCCCTGCTGAAGATCGCCTTCCAGTTCTGGTGTCTGGGGAGAACGTCGACAAGCTTCTGGCTGTGCCCAGCCTCCCCGACGGCACCGGCCGCGCCATGGCGGAAGCCGTCCTCTCTGCCCTCGAGGATTGGGACATCAAGGGACGGATCTGTGCCCTCTCTTTTGACACCACCGCCTCAAACACAGGACTCTCAGGAGGAGCTGCTATATCATTGAGCAGAAACTCGAGAAGACAGTGCTTCATTTGGCTTGCCGCCACCACATCCACGAACTGGTGTGCGAGAAGGCATTCACGGCGTGCCTCGGTCCCTCTACTGGTCCTGACATCCTCCTGTTCAAACGATTCGCCGCCCAGTGGGACTTCATCGATCAAACCAAAGCGAAGCCCTTCGAGGATGGAACCATGCCGCAGCACCTGAAGGACGCCCGCGACGACCTGCTGATCGAATTCAGCCGCCTCCTCGACGGTCAACATCCACGTGATGACTACAGGGAACTTCTGGAGCTCTCTGTAATTGTGCTGGGCGGTCCGAACAAGCGGGGTGCCCGGTTCGCTCGTCCCGGCGCCTTCCATCGCGCGCGCTGGATGGCAAAAGTCATCTATGCCATCAAACTGTTCCTGTTCCGGGAACAGTTTCAGATGTCGTCAGGCGAAGCGGCTGGAATCCGGCGATTCACCATCTTCGCCGTGTCCATCTACGTGACGGCCTGGTACAAAGCGCCGCTCCCGGCAACGGCCCCAGCCGCGGACCTCGCGCTGCTCAAGGCCCTCGTCTATTATCCGGACTCAGCGGTGGCCAAGGCGACGGCGACAGTCTTCGCCAGGCACCTATGGTACTTGAGCGAGCGCCTCGTCACCCTGGCCATCTTCGACGAGGGTATCGACTTGGCGACAAAGCGGGAGATGATTAAAGCGATGGAAGAAGAGGAAGGATCGGAGGATCCCCCGCGGCGTATCAATGTGGACCTGTCCACCGCCTCAATCGCGCAACAATACATTGGCCAAGTTCACAACGACTACATCAAAGGAGTTCTTCAAGGTTCTGGACATCAGCACCGCCTTCCTGCTCAAGGATCCAGAGGAGTGGCGGACGGACCCAGCCTTCATCGCCGCATCCCGCCGAGTCCAGGCCCTTCAAGTTGTCAATGACTTCGCGGAGCGCGGGGTGGCGTTGATGCAGTCTTTCAACCTGGCCCTTACCAAGAGTGAAGACCAAAGGCAGTTCCTCTTACAAGTGGTCGAGAAGCACCGCTGTGACTTCCCAACCGCCCGCAAGTCCACCGTGACCTCTGCAAAGTAGGCAACAATGAGAGGGAGATGGGCGCCCATGATACCCCCCCCCCCCTTGAGGGGCTAATACTCGAGTTGAGGGGACCTAGAGTTGAAAGTATGAAGTCCAGTTATATGTTTTAGGTCAAGATTAGTAGCTTGAACAAACTAGAAGTGATATTTTATTTGCTAGAGGCATAGAACATCATGATCTAAAATTTCTACTTTTCGAGAAAATATACAAACTTTGACCGTATTGAGGCAGTTCTAAATATTGTTTTATTTCAAAAATATTTTACACACGATATGTTTTGACAAAATGGAACCAGAAACGCGCCCGTCCCGATAAAAATTCAAACTTTCGAAAATAAGTGTCACCCTAATATATACACATACAGAGAAGCTTCACAGCCAAAATCAATGGGTGCAAAGAACTAAATTACACGCGAATTAAACCTATATTCACTGGAAAGGAGAAGAGAGAGATACACCATTATTTACACTTGGAAAATAATGGAGAAACTAGCTCCAAATCTTACTCTGACCCCTATAACCCCCCAAACAACAATGGAAAGTAAAAAAGAAAGACTGTGTCGTGTTCCCAAACTAAAGGCGAGACAGGGAACATCCTTAACCGTGAAAGAAAATAGTTTGGTTGTGAGAAGACCAAGGCTGTTTAATCAGCTGCCCAAGGAATTAAGGAACACGAGTGGTGTTGAGGTGGACATCTTCAAAAGAAGATTAGATGCTTGGCTCAGAACAATCCCCGATGAGCGGGGCGTACCTGGCTACGTGAGGTGAAGAGTACAAGAAACCAACTCTCTGCTTCACCAGGCCAACTCGAGAGGAGGGGCGATAAGCTTGACCTTCGTGAAATGAGGAATCATCGCTCGGAACATTTGAAAGGTTGAAAGGTGTGTGTATATATATATATATATATATATATATATATATATATATATTCGTGTACCAAAAAGTAGGAGTTTCATGCCCGGAAAATAAAAGGTAAATATATCGTCTTGAGATGGTGTTCATGATTTATAATTCATTTTTGTCTTCTAAAAGGTGCGATGGAGGTCGCTGCTTAAGGACGAAAAAGTGCTGTAAAAGAAGGTTAAGGTGTACCGCATGTAATATTAAGTAAAATGTATTAAGGCATCGTAGGTTTTTCATGTTTTTATTTTTCTGAAAACTCATCTCGTAAGTCCAAACAATTTTTAAAAATACAAAGTATTTACCAGAGAAATATCTCATTAGGAAAAACTTTTTGGGATATTTAAAACAACATTTTTAATTTTATTTCCTTTTCTCTCTCTCTCTCTCTCTCTCTCTCTTCTCTCTCTCCTCTCTCTCTCTCTCTCAATCTCTCTTTTACATATATAAAGTATGGGATAAGACCGATAAACGAAAATTATACAGAATTGTTTTGTTATATATTTCATATTAATAATGATGGCCAGTCAAAGTAACATTGTCGGAAGAAACTGTAATTTGAATGGCTGTATGAGGAAATATTCGTGTTTGGTTCATTTTTGCTATTGGGACATCGAGAGTATGTACGGTATAAAGCCTAGGTGCATGATTCATCAGGGGTAAGATGCACTTCTAATTTTTTTTTGAGATCATACCAATGCATTTTTAAAAAACTTTTTAAATGATAAATTCCCCTATATATCATAATGTCTGCTTTACACAAGCTGAATCGGAAACTAGAAACGTATAATTTCAAACCTGTACAAGTTGTCCCAAGGTATTTTATTGCATTTAATTAGCCTAATATCCCCTGGGGATATGTAGGTAAGATTTCATCACCCGCCTTCCTCGTTTGAGTTATAAAAGGTAACTATACGAAAATCGCTGGGGATGGAGTTTTATCCTCTGCCTCCTTGTACGCAACAAGGTGGGAGATTCAGATGACTTCGCATCTCCAGAAATATACCTTCCCACTAGCAACACCATGTTCCTTGGATTTCTCCGGTCCCACTTTTAAGCGCTGTGCCCACCTTATGAAGAAAGGGAAATAGATTTGTAGATAATGTATGTTATAATTAATATTAATATTAAACTTTTTCAATATTAAATTAATTTAAATAATATTAAAAACAACTTATACCTAAACATAAATTCAATACTGATTCAATAACTATACTCACCAAACTTCTGGGAATTACCCTTGATTCAAACTTCTCATTCAAAGAGCACCTAAAGATTTATGCAACAAATTAGCAAGGTTTCATTCATAATTACAAAAGTTCTTCGAGCCGTATACTTCACCAAAGTTTACCCACATCTACAATACACTCTAAAATACAGACCAGCAATTCTAAAAATTTAATTGCTCCATTTGAACCGAATATTGAACGACTCCAAATCAACTTAGTTTGTAATGTCGATATAATTAGTTAAAAATCGGTCCAGAAAGAAAGATGTTGCAACGGCTAACTAAGAAATCGTTCCATAATCGTTTCTTGTAGCAAATGGAACAATTATTTTTTCCGAAACGGTGTTTTCCATGGAACAATGTTTCCACATCAATTTTGAGCCAACTGCATCGACATTACAAAATGCAGTTGATCTAGAAATCGTTCCATATTCGGTCAAATGGAACAATTATTTTTATAGAAACGGTGATATACAGGGTGGGCGGAAAGTAGCTCCCTATTTTGGATTGGCAAAAAAATACGTATATTATCCATTTATTTCAGAAGAAATAATATGAAAAGGTAGGCATACATGGTAGGTTTTCTCTAAAATTCAATGTGGGCTCCAATTCTTTCCACCAGCTTCTGGAGCCGCCCAGGAATGGCGTCCACTGACTTTAGCAGGAACTCCGGCGGGATGGAGGACATGACTTCCCGAATTCGGTCCTCCAGTTCTTCCAATGTCCTCGGTTTGGTGCGGTAGACTTCTTCCTTTACCCACCCCCAAAGAAAGAAGTCGCACGGTGTCAAGTCGGGGCTCCTGGCTGGCCATTGATGTGGACCACGACGACCCATCCAACGCCCAGGGAAGTGGGCATCCAGCCACTCACGGACAACAAGAGCGAAGTGCGGAGGGGCGCCATCTTGCATAAATATCAGATCGTCGATGTTCCCATGTGCTGACAACCGGCCAGACCTCGTTTCGCAACATAGCAAGGTACCGCTCAGCATTCATGGTGTTGCGCAGAAGGAACGGGCCCACAACCTGATCTGAGGTCATACCACACCAGACCGTTACACTGAACCGATTCTGCCGTTTTCAGCGGTAACCATGGGATCCTCTCCTGCCCAGTAGTGGCAATTGTGGCGGTTGACAAAGCCTCCGACGTGGAACACCGCCTCGTCGCTCAGAGGAAGTTGCGGAAGAGATGGGGCCAGTCTTCATGCCAAGCCAGCATGATTTCCCCGAACTCCATGCGAACTTTAGAGAACACAAAGAGAACACTTTAGAGAAAAAAAGATTACTGTTACAATTGTACCACTTTAGAGAACACACCATAACAATATAACAATACAATCACAATTTATACATAATTTATATGTAATTTAAATTAGGGAGCTACTTTCCGCCCACCCTGTATATTATTTATATATATATATACATACTGTATATATATATATATATATATATATATATATATATATATAAACTTTGACTGCATTTACCACAACAATTTAAGATCACCCAAACCCGCAGGAAAAAATTATAAAACTGTAAAAAGGCTAAATAATTTCGGCCGGTCACAACCAAGCCCTTTTCAAAGCCATAAACTACTTAAAATGTCTAAAAAAGTTATAAAACTTCCGTCCCGCAGAAAAGCTGAAGTTAAAATGACTGTGTTAAGGCATAATCACGGACAGAGAGATGGTGGCTGTCGTACGTCTGGCAGGTGGCAAAGGCAAAAGGCAAAAAATTGCCCAGATTTCAAACATTCGAAATGAGAAATCTTTAAGTAAATCAATCCTGTACATCTGGCAGCCGGTCACGACCCGAAATTGCCCTAAAATATTTTAAAATGTTAAAAATAAAGCTATCCATACTGTAGGACAGCTTAATATTTGAAATGGTGTTTTCTCCTAAAATATAAAATGCCTCGTATATTTGTCTTTGTTCCTGGTCTCTGACCTTCATGATAGGTTTAGAATCCTGGAAGTTAAAAATATGATTATGAAGTTCCCTATGTTGAACCAAGCTACTATAAGTATTACCCGATCTCAGGTCACGTTTGTGGGAATTAATCCTTCTGTGAAAATCAATTGTCTCTCCGATGTATTTTTGAGGGCAGCCTCCACATGGGATTTCATAAATTACGCCAGAATTGTTTGGGTTATTCCAAATTGTTCATTGATAAAGCTATTTCGCCGCTAGATCTTTCTTTTCTCCCAAAACTAGGAACCGGGATAAAGACGTTTCATTTTTGAAAGTGCCCTTTGAGGTTAACAAAGGGCTTTCCTCACTCTTGCTACAGCAGATTAAGTTGGTCTCCGCTGTGCCAAATAAATTGTCTTCGTTTATCCGTCATCCTATTAAAAAAACCTCCAACAATTCTGGCGTAATTTATGAAATCCCATGTGAAGGCTGCCCTCAAAAATACATCGGAGAGATAATTGATTTTCACAGAAGGATTAATTCCCACAAACGTGACCTGAGATCGGGTAATACTTATAGTAGCTTGGTTCAGCATAGGGCACTTCATAATCATATTTTTAACTTCCAGGATTCTAAACTTATCATGAAGGTCAGAGACCAGGAACAAGGATAAATATACGAGGCATTTTATATTTTAGGAGAAAACACCATTTCAAATATTAAGCTGTCCTACAGTATGGATAGCTTTATTTTTAACATTTTAAAATATTTTAGGGCAATTTCGGGTCATGACCGGCTGCCAGATGTACAGGATTGATTTACTTAAAGATTTCTCATTTCGAATTTTTGAAATCTGGGCAATTTTTTGCCTTTTGCCTTTGCCACCTGCCAGACGTACGACAGCCACCACCTCTCTGTCCGTGATTATGCCTTAACACAGACAGTCATTTTAACTTCAGCTTTTCTGCGGGACGGAAGTTTTATAATTTTTTTAGACATTTTAAGTAGTTTATGGTTTTGAAAAGGGCTTGGTTGTGACCGGCCGAAATGAATTAGCCTTTATATATATAATATATTATATATATATATATATATATATATATATATATATATATGTGTGTGTGTTACAGGGAATCTGTGTAACTAGGGATTTCATGAAATCCCTAAAATGTTCAGGGATTTTATGTAAGGTTAAGTCTGATATTTTCGTTAAACCTACGAGAAAATTATTGAATGCTCGGTTAGGTCATCTGTACTCCCTTGAGGAGTGGTTTGGTTAAGTCGTGATATTTTCGTTAAAATTAACAAAATATCACGACTTAACCTTATATGAAATCTCTAG
>JAJOZX010001351.1:237500-430000 GCA_023014485.1 Bathynomus jamesi | reverse complement strand
GTTCTTGTCCTGTTCTTTAAAAGGCTATTATTATGCTCACAAACAAGATTTGCTCGTTTGCAGGACGCATTTTTCAGACTAGTCCATGATTTTTGTAGGCAATGCCTTTTTGTCTTAAGCAAATTGTGCACAAAATTAGCGGTCATCCTACCTTTTGAACGGAGGTTTTTAAGCCAGTGAGAACTTAACTTTAAGCTCACGAACCATTTACATTTTGAGTGCAGCTTAAAAAATTTGGTCTCACTGGCTTTGGATGTGAAATGCAAAATTTTTATGGCTGTGATATTTTTCCAAATTTATGGACTGATTTAATTTTCCTCGATTTCACAAAGGAGTATAAAATTTTGTATAATCGTGTTCTGACTAGATGCACAAAATTATTTATTATATTTTACCACAAACAACACAAATTGTAAAATGCGGACAAACGCTTGACTCAGCTGAACAACATTTTAGCGACATAAATTTGCTCTAAACCCTTTTGCAGTGAACAAATTTGTTCGATGCTTACATCAAATTATTCACGACGAAGTCCTCTATCTTTTGGTGTAAAGTGCGTGTGGTGCACAAACAACTCGCGAATGGTGGCACTCCGAATGGTCGGACATCCGCTTCTTCGCATTACTCCCCTCGATAGTGTATGTAATTACAACCTCTGAATCATCGTACATCACCTCCGCATCATTGCAATCACATTTTTCCGCCTTTTTGAGATTTTGAATGCTTTCAGTCAAAGATGAACCAAACCATGTTTTACTAAGCTCTCATTACATATAATTTCGTCCACAATTATGTGCACTTTAATTAAGGTACATGTTAAGTCTTAAGGTAAGTACGCTGTACAGTATTTTATATTATAATGGACCTCCGTATCATCTCACTTTTCGCTTCGTCTTACGCCTCGACCACCCCATTAGTACGACGATTGGCCAGTTGTCTGTATTTCTGCGCACTACTGTGCGTGAACGATTAAATCGTTCACAATACTGCACCAGAAATCATCCAAAACAAAATATAATCTTCCCAAACACAACACTGCTTTAACACAAGACAATCAAACATGTATATCAGAAAAACAAATTACACTCTTGACCAGGGGTGGGGAACCTTTATTGTGGCGGGCAAATTTCAACTAAACCACTCTCTACCGAGCAAATTGCAGCTTTAAAAGTAGTTTGAGACATAATTAAAATGTAAATACTGTATGACTTTAAATAATCACATTGCTCGCGGGCAATTAAATTACACTAATTTAATTACACATTATGCCATTTTGCCAGCGAAAGGCGGGTTCCCCACCCCTACTCTAAACTGTACGACTAGATCCTTTTGTTCCACAGGACTAGACCTTTGGAACACCCTCAATCTGAAGAAGCTTAGACAATCTATAAGTTAAAAACCTTCCAGAGAAAAATGAAAGACAAATTCGTCAACTCATACAAACAATAACACTGTATCCCGATTCTTATTTCCATAATAATAAATCAATCTATATTCCTCTATAGTCTATAGCAAAACAAAAATAACATAACTAAAATAAATGATAAAATAAAAATATATATGTGTAAGGTAAAAATATCTAAGTCTCTCAAGATATTTAATTAGCAAGATATTTAATATATGGTTTCTAATATCCTAACAAATAATAATGTTTAGTCTAAGCTCACTAGGGTGGGGCACGGGAACCAAGTGTTTTTGGAATAATCAGGAAAATGATATTTATTTTTGTAAAGAAAATATATTGGTAGAACAACATTCGTAAGAACATAGCATTTCATGTCATAATAATCATGTACCGAAAATTATATCTGGCATATGATGTCCTTGGCCGTCGACGCATTGTTGAAGGCGTTTACGAAAATTGGCCTCCACTCTTCCCAGCAGGTCTCTGTTGATTTGGATGATTTGTTGACGGATCGCTTCCTTCAATGCATCTAATGTACGGGGCTTGTCCTCGTAGACACGTGACTTGAGGTACCCCCATAGAAAGAAGTCACATGTGGACAAGTCAGGGGACCGAGGGGGCCATGCAATGTCACCAAATCTCGAAATGAGATGGTTGCGAAACAGGGGGCGAAGAACAGCCATTGACGCTCTGGCGGTGTGTGGCGTGGCCCCATCTTGCTGAAACCACAAATGTCGACGAGCAATACGCCTTCTTCGTAACTCAGGGATGAAAAGGTGTTCACCATCTCAATGTAACGCCCAGATGTTATGGTAACGGTAACCCCATTTTGTTCGAAGAAATAGGGACCGATGACGCCAAACTTTCCCACCGCGCACCAAACTGTAACCTTAGGGCTATGCAGCGGTTTTTCATGGAGTTGTCGCGGATTTTCAGCAGCCCAATACCGACAGTTTTGATTGTTGACGGCCCCATTAAGGTGGAAATGGGCTTCATCACTCATTACCACCATCATGTTTTCATTCTGCTCATAAAGTGCAAGCATTTCCTGTGCAAAATTCAGTCGTTGGGGGCAATCGTTTACATTCAATTCCTGCACCATCGCTAACTTGTATGGGTGAAAATGTAATTCTTCATGCAAAATCCGTCTAACAGTACGATTGCTGATTCCGAGTGCAGCTGAATGTCTCCGAGCAGAGCGGCCTGGGCTTTGCAACATCGCTTGTCTGACCCTTTCAACGTTCTCTGGAGTACGCACAGTGCGTTGCGGCCCCTTCGGTTTTGTTTTCATTATTGAGCCTCCTGTTCGAAGATTGTTAACCCAACGTAAGATTGTGTCACGAGCGTGAACAGAGTCATTTCGATGAATGTTGAATCTGCGGCGAAACGCACGCTGAACTGCTGTCACTGACTCGCCACTCCTAACAAAATGATCATACGCGAACATGCGGTGTTCTAACGTCCACTGCTCCATGATGGCACCTGAAAGATAAAGGTGAGTGTTAGTTAAAGTTAAATGCTATGAACCCAGGAATGGAATGCTACCTACCGCACGCCCCTCCCATTCCTAATGGCCGATTACTAGCTATTCAAAAAACACTTGATTCCCGTGCCCCACCCTATATATGTATATGTATAAATTTATGTCTGAAACTTGCTACACATAATCTCCAAGTCTTTATCTCGCTTTGTTCCTATGTCTTTAAAATTAATGTAAATAACCTCATTTCTCTGTAATATCTAATCAGATTTCTCAACTAACTTCTGCCAATAAAACATAAAATTTGCTTGTGAATGACAGTTCTATGCTATGCATGTATGGATGTGTGTATGCATGCATGTATGTATGTATGGGAAGGACATTAACTGTTCCAGTTATATATAAGTATATAGATGTGTGTATGTATATATATATATATATATATATATATGTGTATGTATACACTGTGTGTGTGTGTGTGTGTGTGTGTGTGTGTGTGTATACACACACACACACCGCACATTAACTCATACTGATTTGTATTCTCATTCGAGCGCAATCTTTAAAGAGTTAAAACCATTAAAAACAAAAGATGATATGAAAATGGTACATTTCATATTCATTTACAAATGTGTTAAAAAATTATAAATTTACATTGGGTTAATATTTGAGTTATTCCCAAATTCAAGTTGTCTTCATCCTAAAAATCATCTTTCTTTGTAGGATTGAAATTATGGAATGATTTAAATGTTGATATTAAAAATATTTCCTTTTTAACTGCGTTTAAAAATTAATTTAAATCTCTTTTATTAAATAAATAGTGATGACTCTTTATATGAAGTCATTATAAATCTAGTCTTCTCTTGAAGACTTCAACTTTGACCCCTGCACGTTTCTGAGGTCCTTTGGAAGCTGGTTAAAAAGTCTTAGCCCCCTGACAACCAAGCTATTTTCCTTCAGTGTTGAGGAGGTCCCTTGTCGGGCCTTTAATTTGGGAACACTACACATTCTGCCTTTCCTATTTTTCAGCGTTATTTGGATGGTAATTGGGCTTAGTTTTAGGTTTGGTACCAGTTTTTCCATAATTTTCCATTTGTTGATTATGGTGTACCTCTCTTCTTCTTTCAGTGGCGTACAGATTTAGTTTACGTAGTCTTTCCCAGTAGTTGAGTTCCTTGCGGCCATCAATCTTGGCTGTGAAATGTCTCTGAGTTTCTTCTAATTTATTAATTTCTTCCTTTTTATATGGGAACATCAAAACTGAGCAGTATTCAAGTTTTGGTGTGATCAGTGTTCTTTGCAGGGGAATCATTACTGTCTTGTTCCTCCTTTTGAATGTTCTTAGTATCTGTCCCGCAACTCTTTTTGCTTTGTTGATCGTTCTCTGATTTCGTGTCTCGAATTTCGCATCATCGGTCATTATTACCCCCAAGTCGACCGCTTTCGTGCTCCTCTGAATTTCCTGTCTATCTCGAGCATAATATGCAGTCTGTTTTAGTTCCTCGTTTCTACCATATCTCAAGAACTGAAATTTCTCGGGGTTAAATGTCATGTTGTTGTCTTCTGACCATTTGTATATTTTGTTCGTGTCCCTCTGCGAGGTCTCCACCTCTTTTGCATCGCTGATTTTTCTGCTGATCTTTGCATTGTCTGCAAATGATATTATACCGCGTTCGGAACTTTCGCCGCCGGACTTTTCGCCGCCGGACTTTTCGCCGCCGGACTTTTCGCCGCAGGAATTTTCGCCGCAAGGAATTTTCGCCGCCGCAAAAGAATTTTAAAAAAATAAAAAATAAGTTGACGATTGGTTAGGTTAAGTCGTAATATTTTCGTTAGTTTTAACGTTTTATTTGATGGATTCATTTAAAAAATGTCTCCTAAAGATCCTAGCGTAGTTTACGTTCTATTATGTACTTTTGCAACATATCCATATTCTTTTGCCTCCATTTTCTAATATTTCTTGATGAAGTTGCAATTGATGGCATTAGATAACAACCTGCATCATCTAGGCTTGCAGAAGCATCGGCAATTAGTGATCTTGCAGATAATTGGGAGTTAGTAGCAGTCGTTTTCATACTTGCTATTGTGGCGTACACTTTAGGCTTTGATGGGTTTGCAGAATGACTATGCTCACCAAATGTTTTGCAAATTACTATTTTAGCGTAACTTTCTAAAATTGTATGCACTCTTGCCTTGCAGTTTTTTATTTCACACTTCCAATACGGTTTTATAAAACTTTGACAGTATCTGTTATTGCATGTGCAGTATCACTTTAAACCATCAAAAATGGTTTTTAAAAACCTAAGGGTTCAAAACCTTTGAAGTACATGAAATCACTTATTTAAGAGAATGAATAAATGAAAATTTCCAAGTCATCCAAACCCGACGTATTAGAGAGTTCAGAAAATTTGGTAGGCTTATATTTATATATCTATACAAATTATATATATTTTGCGGCGAAAATTCTTTGGGTCGAAAATTCCTTGCGGCGAAAATTCCTACGGCGAAAAGTCCTGCGGCGAAAAGTCCGGCGGCCAAAAGTCCTGCGGCGAAAATACCTAGATTGATATTATACTATTGCTCTTTACTTCACTGTCTATGTCTGTTAGCATGATAATGAAAAGGAGCTTGGCCAATACTATTCCTTGTGATAATAAGCTGTGTACTTCCGATTCTGATGATGATATATCTTGAATTTTGACGACCTGTCGACGTTCCCTGAGGAAGTTGTAGATCCATTTTCCCACTTTGCTTGTTATTCCTATATGTTTCATTTTATGCGCTATTATACCATGATCGCATTTGTCGAAAGCTTTAGCAAAATCCGTGCATATAACAGCTTAGTTTTCATTGCTTTCAAGTGCATCGACAATATTGTTATAGTGCTATATAAGTTGTGATAGGCGTGATCTTCCTGATCAGAATCCGTGCTGATTTTCGTTGAATCTTCCCAGTGTCTCCAAGAAGTCATAGATTTTCTCTGACTATTCTTTCAAATATTTTGGTGAGGTGGGACGTCAATGACACTGGTCCATAGTTCTTTGCTTGATATCTATCCCCTCCTTTATATATAGGGACAATGTTTTCTCTTTTCAAGATGCTCGGTATTTCCCTAGTGTCTAGGGATCTTCTCCATATGCAGTATAAGGGTGTAGCTATTTCAGTATAAGGGTGTAGTTATTTTTAATCAATAATGCGTTCCATTTGTCCTGACCTGCACCTGAATGTGGTTTCATTTGTCCTATAGCTCTCGCTACATCTTCTGGGGTAAAATCAAAGTCTGTTATACATTCTCCTTGCAATTCTCTTCGAAGAATGCATTTATGTCAGGTATCGCTTTGTCAATTTTTGGGAAACTGAAGACCGATTCATACTGGGCTCTCAATGTTTCAGATATTTCTTTTAGATCGTCGTTTAGTTCATTATTTCCTTTCCTTCAGGGCCCGATAGTGGCGCGCGTTTTTGTTTTCCTTTTCGCATAGCTATAGAAGTATTTTGTATTTTCCTTATTGTTTCTACCGCCTTTTCCTCTTTCCTCTCTGTATGGCCCTAAATCAGGGTTTGTATTTCCCTATCGATACTCCATTTTTTCTTGTACGAGGGGTGGTCAGAAAATACGTTTACACGGCGTATAATTTCATAACTAAAGGCCCTACATTGATTATGTTTATATCAGGTGAATTCGTTAATCATTGTTGGCAACACTGCTCGTCGATTCGGCTGCCATCCACCGTACATTGGTTATATGAGTCAGTTGAACATGGCGGTTCGACTGGAACAGTGCCTGTCATTTCTGCAACGATATTCCGAGTCTGTCAGTGGTCAAGAATTTCTCGAGCGCATTGTCACAGGAGACGAGACATGGGTTCATCACCGTACTCCGGAAACAAAACGTGCCAGCATGGAATGGAAACACCCTGGGTCCCCGCGACCAAAGAAATTCAAAATTGTGAGGTCCGCTAGCAAAGTGATGGTTACCGTGTTTTGGGACCACAAAGGCGTTTTGCTCGCAGACTTAATGCAAAAAGGCACAACAAACAATGCAGCTGCATATTGTTCAACACTGGAACGTTTACGAGCGGCCATTAAACGTAAACGTCCTGGATTGTTCCGTAGGACAAGACACTGTTCCAGTCGAGCCGCCATGTTCAACTGACTCATATAACCAATGTACGGTAGATGACAGCCGAATCGACGTGCAATGTTACCAACAATGATTAACGAATTTACCTGATACAAACATAATCAATGTAGGGCCTTTAGTTACGAAATTATACGCCGTGTAAACGTATTTTCTGACCGCCCCTCATATTACTTTTCTGGCATTGTTGTCCAGTTCCTCTTTCCTTTTGGCTGTGCTTTTGGAGCATATTTTTCTAAAATTCTCAGCCTCATTTCTTCCAAGGTTGTTAACATTTCCCAGTTGTTTTATTCTCTAAAACTGTTCTCCACTCTATTTGGGCCATGTGTGATCTGATTTTTCCCAATTTATGTTCTTGGAGTTTAAGTTACAAGCCCCAAATTTGCATCTTCCTTCCGTATGTGTATTGTCTTTTAATGTTATTGCAATATTTGTTGATATCTCGATTATGTTGTGGTCTGAGACAATGGTTGGGGTTATTTTTATATCAGCAACCGAGTTCGTGTTATTCGTGAATACCAGATCTAGGCATTTATTTTTTGGTGGTATTTTCTGCTGTCTTCTGTGTCAGCATAAACTCGTTTGTGAGAGCCATCAACATTTTTGCTTGCTCCTGGTCCTCTCTTGTGCCCCACTTATCTTGCTGTGTAAATATATTTCTACCCACCTTTTTGTATCTTATAAATGGGAAATTAAAATCGCCGCAGAATATTATATTAGGGGATGGAGAGTTTACGGACTTTAGTAGGGTTCTGATATCATCAATGGCATCCGAAAAGTTTTTAGTTGGGAAGTTTGGAGGTCTATAGATGACTATCAGTGACACGTTTAGTTTCTCTAGCTTCACTGTAACGGTTTCCACGAAGCTGTTGGATTTACTTATTACAGTCTCTGTCATATAACTCTCATGTATATAAATAGCACAACCACCTTTACGTCTCGCTGTTCTATCCACTTTTAGTAAGATGAATCCATCGCTATGCAATTCTTTCTTATCGATGCAGTGATCGCAGTTATCGCAGTTTCCTTGGCAATCTTTAAGATGTGTTTCTGTGAGGCATACGATGTCCTTCCTTGTTTCGTCCATAAATCCTTTCAGGTACGAAACTTTGTTCAATGAGTTGTTCGGTTTTATTCCTTGAATATTTTCCAGGACAGTGTTTATGTTTTGCATTGCCTATTGTGCATTTTAAGTTCGTTGTCTTTTGGTGTCGCGTGTTTTGTAGCCTTGTGGTCCTCCGAGATGGGTCCGTTCCCGCCTACCTGTTTTGGTAGCTTCTTGCCAGGAAGCGGTCCGGCTCGAGGGTTCCCAGCTGTGTCAGCTGCATGTGCTGTATAAGACTTAGCAGCCGTATTGTATCCGAGATGTTGAAAAAATTTTGTTTGCTATTTGTGTTTAAAGAGTTTTGTTTGCTATTTGTGTTTAAAGAGTTTGTTTGCTATTTGTGTTTAAAGAGTTTTGTTTGCTATTTGTGTACATATTTTTTTCTCACATTCCTCCTGTTGTCATTTAAACCTGTCCTTTGTCCTTTGAACTTATCGGGAAATGATGGTAGCAGCATTTTCTCCCGTACTGGCAGGTTCCATATGTCGCGTAGGTCTTGCAAATTTCTGGATGGTAGAATTGGCAGTTTCCACCAAATTTGCAGTGACCATTATTGTAGAAGTAGTTGCACAAGGGAGGGTGTTCGTATATACATTGTCTTCCCTTATATCTGTAAATTCCATTTACATACTGTAATATTTACATGTAGTTTCTTCCCTATTTTTACTTGAGGCCTTTGTTTTTGGTGGTTTCAGTTTGATTTCTTTATTGTCTACTTGTTTTTTCCTATTGCTGCTAATGTCCTTTGTTTGTAATCTTTGGATTTGGTTTTGTGCCTCTGTTTCCTCTGTTGGTGCTTCTTTTATTTCTGCTACCTGTTTACTCGCAGTTTCTTTTTATTTTCCTGTTCATTTTTCGTAGTTTCCTCTTGTACTATCTTTGTTCCTTCTATTTTTTTTATCTGTTCGCTATTCATAAATTCCTCTTTTGCCTTTTCCTCATAGTTTCGTTCTGCTTTAAAGACCGTAAACGAGTTTATTTCGATTATGCAGCTTTTGCAAAAGAACTTGATTCCGTTCAATTGTTTAGCCCCTGTTATAAGAGAGATTTCTTCGTTGCTCCATCTCAGGCCCTGAAATTCGACTAAGGAATGGCAAAAGTCGCATCGGGTTGTCTTTGTTTCATCTATTTCTCGTTTACAGTATCCACAAGGTTGTATGAATTTATTTGCCACTGCCATGGCAGCATCCCGCCTCATTTGCAGGATTTGGTGAAGGAGGGAATTGCTGTCTGATCTCCTCCTGCCCTCGTAGCCAGCCACGCATGGCTGGTCAGGGACTTTGCACAGGAATCTGTCCAGCTGGTTCTTAAAGTTATTCAGGTCGGTGTGCTGGAGATTCCTCACTTCTTTTGGTAGGACATTGAAAAGCTTTGGGCCTCGTATTCTGAGGGTATTTTCCATCCTTGTTTTCATGGCCCCCTGTCCCACAGCAGCTGGGACTGTACAAAATATGCCTCTTCTCTCATTCCAGTTTGTTTCTATTTCATTTCTAAGGTTAGAGACAAAGCCCTCAAGTACAATATTTTCCATATGTACTATATTGTTGTGTACCTCTCGCGCCTTCTTTCGAGAGAGTAGAGTTTCAGAGATTGTAGTCGAGACCAGTAGTTTTTACCTTCCGTTTCTTCTCTCTTAGACATAGAAGTCCTTTCTATAGCTTTAATGTTCGCAATGTCTCGTTTTCTGTATGGGCTTGTGAGTACTGAACAATACCCAGTTATAGATAGGACTAGACTCTTCCATAATTTGAGCATGATGTTTGCTTTTCTGCTGCGGAAGGTCACAACTTACACTTCTATTCCGGACATGACACCCCTATCAAGAAAGCCATATTTTCTTCAATGTTTCTCCGCGCTCTTAGGATCGCCAGTCCGGAATACATGGATGCCGAATTAGAAAAAATCAACAGTATTGGAAGTGATTTGTGTTACCCACCTTAGGATCGCCAGTCCGGAATACATGGATGCCGAATTAGAAAAAAAATCAAAAGTATTGGAAGTGGTTTGTGTTACCCACCTGCAAAACGAACTTTCTATCGCGTGAATAATAACCCTCGCGCCTTGTCGAAGAATGTTTTACTACTTCCATTTTCCCAGGCTTTTTAGGCATTGTTAATGTACTTGAACTTTTGAATATTAATGTAGTATTTTCATATGACAATATTGTGAAACATATCATAGTAAAAAATAGTCCTACCAATACTTCAGGCATTATCTATAAAATTGGTTGCAAACAATGTGATTCCTTTTACAGTGAACAGACGGGAAAGGATTTGCACATGCGTGTAAAACAGCATCAATATTCCGTTAGAACGGGACAGTCGTCCAGTGCCCTTTTCGTCCATTTATCAGAGTTATCCCACTGTATTGATTGGAATAATGCTTCAATTTTGTTTCACTCAAGCAACATTGTTAATAGAAATATTCCTGAGTCTGCCATTATTCAATTTACAAATAATTTCAACATTAGCCAGGGCCTTTTTTCGCTTGATCCTGTTGTTTTGAATTCGTTCAGAACGGATTTAGACAATAGGGGTAAAGTGCTAAAATTCTGGTAGTTTTCCTTATAAATTTGAATGCTCCTCCTTCAATTTTTATTTTTTTATTTGTTTTACGTCTCGAACTTGTTATTTATTTCAGTGTGTCATACGACCGCAAAATGGTAGAGTGCAACAAATTGCAATGCAATATTGATGAAGTGTTGCAAAGGGGGAGAAGGGTTGGCACCCATGGAGAGAGAGGGGATCGCACTTGGGATTTGCACCTGTGTGGGATGGGGTATGCAAATAAGGGGGAAGGTGTTTAGCCCCCAAGCTGCATGAATGGGGAGAGGGGGTTGGTCCGGGAGAATGACCTCCCCCCCAAAAGGGGTACCCTAACCTGACCTAGGAAGGTAACCTAAGTGAGAGAGAGAGAGAGAGAGAGAGAGAGAGAGAGAGAGAGAGAGAGAGAGAGAGTAGAAGAGGAGAACTTTTCGCAGGCAGATCTCGTCGCATACTGAAGTTCTTAACAGCCTCAATTGGCTTAATCTGGCTTAGAAGGCATAATCAGAAGGAAAGTATATATATACACACACACACACACACAATATATATATATTATATATTATATATATATATATATATTTATTTATCCGAGTTAGCTTAATCAGCTAGTTGTCTTGTTTAGAAGGCGATACCTCCATCATATACACTGCGAATTTTCCGTTTAATAGTAAAAGTTTTGACGGTGATCGCGGGAAATGTGTTTCATTACGGTATAATCGTACAGTGACTCCGCGTGTATACTTTTTGTGTCATAGAAATAGTTACATAATTAATGTGAAAAGATGCCTGAACATCGAACCGTTGGTATCCCGAGCATGATTTAAAGGGACGAAAAAGTGGGACTCCTTTCGGCGTTCCCCCGCATCGCCACCCCCAACCATCCCCCACCAGCTACGCTCCCCCACAAGCCGTTTCAGATACAATGGGTTCGTCTGCTGTAAATCTTGTAGAAAATCCTCTGTTATGTTTTATATTCGACAAAGTAGATCATATTAGGTCAGACCTTCTTGTATCTGTCTGTCATGATTTTTATGATTCAGAAGAAAGAGAACATGCGAGGGTACAATTAAACACCCTGTTCGGTGCTTCCCTCCCAACTCGTAGAGGTAATTCTAAAAACGAGAATACCCTGAAAGACATTATAAATAAAGTGTCGACCCTCCGGGATAATGAGAATAATATTACCTTTTACGTTACTAACTTCCATAGAATACCGGTAATCTCTATGGGTGACGTAAACGTCTCGGTGCTCCTCAAACAGTATAATGAGGTACAAAAGTCGATAGTTGAACTGAAACACCAACACGTGGTGTCAAATCAGAAAAACGCGATTTCGATAGAACAGTTCCGGTCAGAGTTAGATGCGTTGAAAGAGACGCTCCTCCCAAAGCCTAGTTACTCGGAAGTAGTTCAGCAAGCCAGATCTCCAAGAAGCGCGTCGGGCAGCGAGGGAAACGAAATCCCCGCCTCCAACTCCCCCCCTGAAGGTGGGGTGGAAACGCAGCATGCAGGGGTAGCGGTCAACCCCCCTCCCGTTCAGGAAAGGACTCCTGCTCCCGATCTCACAATGAGGAACAGGGACGGTCAATGCCGAGAGTCGAGGCATCATTGCCCTCTTCCCTGCCTCCCACTGCAGAGGAGAGGTGTTCGATTACGCCTCGCTCGGTACGCAGTTCCCCCCCCTCCCACCGAAGAAGGAGAGGCACGCGCGGCCGTCAGGGTATAAACACCGCTAACAGACCCTCACCAAGCCACAGAGTAAGGGAGGGGCCTCCTATCCCCCAAAGGTTGTGCCACCCATCCCCCAGGCAGGCGAACCCTGCCTCAGGGAGATCGAGGGAGCAGGACGGGTGGGTAACTGTTAATAGGCGCCCGTCCCAAAGGTCCCTTCAACCGGTCTCCGCGGCGAGACCACCGATGGAGAATCTCACCCTATTTGTGTCGCGAATTCAGCTCTCGAACGAGGCAAGCGATATTCGACACATGATAGAAGAAATCATTGGTGAACATAGTATGGTGATAGTTAATAAACTAAACACGAAATCTCCTTATTATAACTCTTTTAAAGTAATAATTAAAGGTGTAAATGCGCATTTCAACCCGTATAATATGAGTCAATGGCCAGACGGTATTATTGTTAAGGAGTTTATTCACTGTTCCAGGAGATTTGATAACAGGCAAAATAATAATAATAATAATAATAATAAATAATAATAATAATAGGCGCCCTAATGGTAATGCCTGAAAGTTGTACTGTGTATAATAATAATAATCTTACTAATAATAAATTCTCTATCAGTCATGGCAGATAACTTGTTGAAAATAGTCTCATATAATGTAAGGTCAGTGAGGAATTCGACTGTAGATGTTCATAAAATCTGCGACAGTGCAGATTTGATACTCCTGCAGGAGCACTGGCTACCTAAGCAAGAGCTAAAATTCCTCTCTACCATCCATGATGACTTTATGTACCATGCGTCATCAGCAGTAGACTTGTCAGATGAATTAATGTACGGTAGGCCTTTTGGTGGTGTTGCTTTCTTATTAAGGAAAAATTTGTCAAAACATATAAGATTTTTAACAAGCGATAATGTAAGGTTGTTAGGCATTGAATTACAAGTGAACAATGATTGCATATTAATTGTAAACTGCTATTTACCATACAACAACGGCAGTAATCTAGATGAATACATTGATTTGCTGTACAAAATTAAGTCATTATCAGATAACTCCAAATATTCTCACTGTATAATAATGGGGGACTTTAACGCACATGTGAACTCGGAATTCTTTGTAGAATTGGGTAACATGTGCGAGTCGGCCAATTTAAGTATAAGTGATGTAGATGTATTAGGGGTAGCCAGTGGTAATTTTACATACGTTAGTGATATGAGTGGTACCACCAGGTGGATTGATCATTGTCTCACTAGTAATAATCTAAAGGATCGACTTGTTAGAGTTCATATTTTGCATGATTTCCTTCTTTCTGATCATAGACCATTAGAAACATTAATTAACGTTACCAATCTATGCGCAACACGACTTAACAAGAACTCAATAGGTAAGAATAATCGCGTCGATTGGTCTAATGTTAATATGCAGCAGAGAATAGAATACAAAGACAGAACATGTCACCTCTTTAATAATTTAGAAATTTTGCACTTTGCCTTTAATAATCCTTGCTCAAATGATTATCACTGTAAACTCATAGATAGGTATTATAGTAAGATAATATCCCTGTTAAGAGAAGCAGGAAGCCCCCTGATTAAATCTTACAACTATCATACTGAGGATATTCCTGGATGGAATGATTTTATTGCCCCCCTGAAGAGGGAATCGAAAGACGCCTATGATTTTTGGTGCTTTCATGGTAGACCCAGATTAGGACCAGTATACATGAATATGTGTAGAAGTCGGGGTCAGTATAAGGCGGCCATAAGGCGATGTAAACAGGAAGAAGAGTCTATTCGAGCATCAAAAGCCTGTGAAGCTCGCATAAATAACGATACTAACAAATTTTGGAAATTTGTTAAGAATCAAACGGGTGTCAAAAATGTCCTCCCTCCGACAATCGATGGGGTGTCGGGGGAGGATGAAATTGCAAAGCTGTGGAAAAACCACTATTCTAACATTCTTAACAGTGTGAGTAGGGATAATCTTAAGATAGATTGCAGCGAAACGATTGTGGGAGGGATAAGGGAAAATATTTTGATATCATTTTCTGAAGTAAAGAGGTTAATTAAAGAGTTAAAGACTGGTTCTGCGTCAGGGGTAGATGACTTATCGAATGAGCATTTAAAATATGCAAATGACGTAGTATGTCTGCATATATCATTGCTCCTATCAGCCATGCTTGCTCATAGCTATATCCCTGCAGAGTTCATGAGGGTATATATCTTGCCCCTGGTCAAAAATAAGTACGGAGACATTCTGTCCAGCAATAATTACAGGTCTATTGCTGTCGCTTCCTGCTTCTCGAAATTACTAGAAAAACTCTTGTTACTCCGATTAAATGATTTCCTATGGACATCTAATCAGTTTGGCTTTAAAAGGTCCCACTCAACTGACCTGTGTATCTATGTACTTAAAGAAACAATATCTAAATACATTGACAGTAATTCAACCATTTATAGCTGTTTCCTCGATATAAGTAAGGCATATGATAGAGTGAACCACAATATTTTATTTGCAAAACTAGAAGACAGGAAGGTTCCCATGTACATATTAAATTTATTGAAATTTTGGTATTCCCACCAATCTTTCACTGTTAGGTGGGGCAATGTACTATCCGAGTGTCTTGGCTCCTCTTGCTGGGTGAGACAAGGCTCCTTGCTCTCCCCTATGCTGTTTAATGTGTATATTGACGGATTAATTGCTTCACTTAATGAGGCAACAGTGGGATGTTGTATAGATAACACAAGGATAAATAACTTAGTTTATGCCGATGATATGGTGTTAATAAGTCCCTCTGTTAAAGGTCTGGATCGGCTACTAAATGTCTGCAAAGTGTATTCGCAGAAACATGATATTCTTTTTAATGTTACAAAAACTAAGGTTATGCAATTTCATCCTAAAAGCTGTAATCAGCCAGCTGATATAAGGTTTAAAATGAATGGTGAAGTAATTGAGGAAGTACAAGAGTTTAAGTATTTGGGTCAAACTATTACCAGTTCCTTGAGTGATGACTCGGATATAAGAAAACAATCTCGAAGCCTGTGTGCTAAAGCGAATATGACCATAAGGAACTTTCGTTTCTGTACAAGTGAAGTTAAAGACACACTCTTTCGTACTTTCTGCAGTAATATATGCGGTTAGCAACTCTGGGTGAATTATAAAAAAGGTTCTGGCAGAACCCTAAATTTGCTGTACAACAGGTCTTTTAGACTCTTACATAAATTACCCCCGAGATGCTCAGCTTCGCAAATGTTTGCTACCCGCAATGTCCCGATCTTCCCGGAGGTAACAAGAAGTGCTCAACACAGTCTAATGCAAAGAATTAAAAAATCAACCAACCCGATCATCCAAGCTATCCATGAGTCCTGCCATTTATCCTCTAAGCTATGGACTTCTTGGTACGAAAACGTCTGTTTGTGGCTCCACTTAACTTCGACAGTGCAGTATTATTTCTAATCAATTGTATATATTTCTATCCTTAGTATATGAACTGTCATTGTATTAATAATATTTGTCATATGGACTATAGTCTGCCAATAAACCTTTTCATTTACATTTTCATTTTCATATATATATCTGAGGCAATCCATAAGCAGTGGCGGACTGGCTCATAAAATTTTGTCTGACAAAGGGGTCAGGGGGCCCATAACCCCATTACATAATTCAATTCCAGTCCTATCCTAAATACCTATTTTTGAGTTAAGTTTGTTTAAATAAAAAAAAGTTAATATTTTTTATAAATTTATTTTACCAATAAGTACAAATATTTTACAAGTACTGCCTGCATATACATACATACATACATACATACATGCTATACTAAGAGTAGTTTTTTAAGTTCATTACTCGAGTTTGCAAATCGGTCTTATAGTTTCCATGTCTAACTCATCCAACATGACCTTTTCTATAGACATCAACATGTATGCTTCCAGATTCTCCTCCTACAAAGAATTTCGTAATCTTGTTTTTATTATTTTAAGCTTAGAAAATGCCCGTTCACACTGAACTTGAATCAGAAAGTGTACAGATAGCTTTGTACATTTGGTAAAGGTTATCATATGCCTTGTCATTAAGTCTGTTTGATGCAAGAATATACAGAACACATGATGGACAATTGCCACAATATTTAGAGCATGGATTCATTTTACTGCTGCTCTCTGCATTATCATCATTCAGTAAAAGCTTAAATATTTCAAAGTTCGATGCAAAAGACTGCAATTCTAATTTTACTTCACTTCTATTTATCCCTGGAGCAAGCTCAAGAATACCTTCCAATGCTTCTTCTTCAAGACCATTTTTAGTAATATATTCATAATTTGATGGATCGAGGTATGACATATCCTTATATAGTTGTCTATGGTCAATGAAACGGGATTCCAGTGATTGCACAACACGATCCATTATCAAGTTGAACACATGTACACGATAGTCTGACAAAGAATCAGATGTGTTTTTTTCATCAGCAGCTAGTTCATCTGCCATTCTCTTTGTTTTATGTTTCCTCTTGATTGGTAACTCAGTTTTTACGAAATCAATTTTCACTGTTTGATTTTCATCATTATTGAATTGTGCAATGTGCTCATTGGATTTGGCAAATTTCAAAGCCTGACTATATACTTTATCAAATTCTCTTGATCTTTTCTTCAAATCTGTAATGGATTTTTCTACCATATTCCATGCAGTAAACATATTTAAGCCACTTGTCTGTAGATAGCTTGACAAAGGGGCTGTAATTTGAAAGATATATAAGTATGTGAATGCTGTCAATATTGTTTGAAATTCTAGAAGGCTAGACAGTAAAACATTTGCCTCCTGTTTTGTTTTTGCATCAAAATTGTTAGAGCTTTGAATAATGGATAAACATGTCAGAAGATCCACAAAATTACTGATACATATCTCGTCAAAATTTCCAAATATAGTAGTTGCTGCATTGGACTTCCCTGACCACCTGGTTTCACCAATTAGCTTTAATCGTTTCATCTTTTCTTTCCCCAGATGATGTCCAACAACTTCAATCCAGATGGCCATTCGCTTATATGATACCTTCACAAATTTTGCTAAATTCTGGAGTAAATTGAAGAAGGAAACTGCTGGTAAACAACACTTCGTGGTTTCAGTAACTACTAAATTGAGTACATGAGCATAGCACCATACATGAACATGCTGATCAGCTACATCAGCAATTTTACTCTGTAAGCCATTATATTGTCCATGGTAGCTTGCAGCGCCATCTGTGCTATCTGATAAGCAGTTTTTCGGATCTATTTCAAGACATTGTAATGTTTCATTTAATAGGTTAAAAAGTCTCTGCCCTGTACCATCATTGCTTGGAACAATTGCAAGTAGTCGTTCATGGATAGTACCATTTAGTACATATCGAACAACAATACTAAATTGATCAATTGATGAAATATCCTGGGTTGAATCTACTTGTATGGAATAATACTTGGCCTCAGCAACTTCTTGAGTAATTTTTTCCTGTATCATATTCTTCATAATTTGGGTCAAAGAGGAGATGGTTGTTTTACTCAAGAATGTGACAAGACTACCACGACCTTTACATTGTGCCTTTCTTTGTTTTTCCAATCTTTCACATCGTTGTTCAGACTTTTCCTTCATCATGGAAACATGAGAAGCCATAATAGGATCATATTTTGCCATCAACTGCACAGTAGCCAAGAAATTTCCATGATTTTCTGTTTCATCAAGAAGAGAATATGCTACTCATTTCTGTGTCCACGTAAAGGAAGAGCTTGTTTACCTAACATCTTTATTATATCTACAACTCTGGCAACAATATTTCTCTGCTTTAGTACTTCATCTTTTCGCTTCTGCAATGATGCAGCGAAAAAACGAGCTAAACCACTATCATTTACTACACTGATATATTCCTGAGCATGCTTGCTATGTATACCAGTTGATTCATGCTCTGATAAGCACTGGCTAATGCGTCTGTAATCATTAAATCCTCGCACAAAAGCAGATGGGTTAGAAGAGGTTGGTGACTCAAATGCCAAGCAAAATGAACAATATAGTGATCTATTCTTCTTATTATATGTTAACCAGTGTCGTGAGACAGTGTCACCCATAATTTTTCGCTTATATAACTTTACATTAAATGGCAGATCATGATCATGTGGCTGAATTGGATTCTCTTTGAAAAAAGATTTCAAATCTGTTCGTGCAGGATATTGAAAGAGCTTATCCTGTCTAAATGTTGGTTGATTCTCATCATTATTTAAATCAGCTATTAGATCTTTTTGATTATGTACATGTACAGGCCCAGGTTCAGTTACTGTTATTCCACCAGCTAATTCAGAATCATAAAAATCAGCATCGACAGTCTCAAAAACGTTAGGCATACCTTCATCTTTATGTCCTAGATCTACAGTATCAGCATGAACAGTTGTAGTTGAATTTCTCTGTAAGTCGCTTTCCTCTTTCTGACATGTAGATATAGGTGTTGATATCATAAATGCTGTTATAGGCCTGCACTTTTTTGCTGAATCATTTCTTTCTGCTTCTCGTTTATCTTTCCGTTTCTGTGCTCCATTTCCTTATGTGGAAAATTCAGCAGCCTAAAAAGGGTATTCCCACGGCTACCCGCGTCCACCCTTACCTCAGGTTCGAAAAGGTATTGTTTAAATTAAAACTTAGGGTTCCCACTACTTGGACGCTTTTAATTGTTTGATTTAGACTGAAGTTGGGTAGATTTAAATCGGTTTAATTTAGACTGAAGTTGAGTAGAATTAAATCAGTTTAATTTAGACTGAAGTTGAGTAGATTTAAATTTGTTTAATTTAGATTGACAAATAAGTTAGTCTTTACAAGCCTAACTATAAAGTATCGATTTAGTTTGCGACATTATGCAATTGGTTGTTCCACAATATATACCGCTAGTCAGATTAAGCTCGTGAATCGCAATTAACTCGTTTCAAGCTGATAACCCCAGTCAACCTGTCGAAGGTTCAACTTGAGGAACGTTAATGAAATTCCAATTCAATCTAAATAGCTACCCCTGGATGGTTCTCCTCTTGTAAGACAATCCACAATGGCGTTCTCAAACACTTGGGTCAACGATTAACACCCGGGTATAAATATATATATAGGTGGAACGACGAGTGAATAAAATGGATTCTAGATCTTAAAAGAATTCGACATTTATTAGAATCATTAGTGAATGATGTTAAATCTTGGCATTTTATTATAAAACGAAGTTAATTGAAATAATAACGGGCTAAAATTACGGAGTCAAACCGATACGTATTACTCGTAGTAGAACTTCGAACGAACTAAGATGGCGACTCCAGCTCTTTTCGACGGCATCAAGGTGCGTCAGAGCGCGCCAAAAGAGGAGTATAACATTGTCGCCCAGAATTTCCAAAGGTTGGAAGGAATTGAGAGTCAGTACTCTGGCGGCCGTACGATTTTGGTTATATTTTTAGCGATTGGTCGATTAACGCTGTTTTTATGAAATAATACAATATATATATATATATATATATATATATATATATATATATATATATATATATATATATATCACACACATTCAACTGCAAAGAACACGCAGTATAAATAACGTAAAGAACGACGCTTGTATAGGAGATATTCCGCGCAAGACGAGAGAGAGAGAACGAAACAAATGAAAAAATGAGGTAACCACCCGGGAATCGAACCCGGGATCTTCCGATTGCCGGTCAGATGCGCATCTGACCGGCAATCGGAAGATCCCGGGTTCGATTCCCGGGTGGTTACCTCATTTTTTCATTTGTTTTGTTCTCTCTCTCTCGTCTTGCGCGGAATATCTCCTATACAAGCGTCGTTCTTTACGATATATATATATATATATATATATATATATATATATATATATATATATATATATATTATGGTTTATATAGACTTTTAATAGAATTCCTGAACCAACTGTCTAGATATTTTAGACACCTTACCTGAAATATATAAAAAAAAAAAAAAATTAATAAAGTAATCTGATTTACTAATTGCATTTAATATAATCAAGATCAACAAATTTCAAAACAAATAACAATGCTTGAATTATACTATAATGAATGAATATATGTATTCTGTAACTGTATTGTAATGTAATGTATTGTAATCTTTTCTCAATACTATTACATGTATTTTCTTATTTATTTTTATATCTATCTTTATATATAGCAGCTTTATATAAAATATATACATAACTCTATATATTTTTATATATGGATATAGAAATGGGCAAAATATAATTATACATATATAACAGCAATAGCAAAAATAAGAGACTTACTTTGATAAATTGGATTTGATTTTAATGAAGCATGTAGGCAACTATTAAATATCTAATGAAGTTAAAAATGTCGCAGTGACAGGCAGGTTGGCAAAACTGTATTTTAGGCTGGTAAATTTATTAATTTTGGCTACTTTCTAAATGTTTAAAACCTGCAATAATTTTAACAAATTAACGAAGTTATTGATACATTTGCCTTTTTATATACTATTAATAAATACAAAATAAAAAAATAAAAAAAATTACAATATTAATAAATACAAAATAAAAAAAATACAAACAAATAATTACAAAAATCTAAATAAATTATATCTATTTCATGTAATAGAAATACTGTCAACACCTTCAATTAAGATTCTAGGATATATCTCATCAGGCCCAATTGACTTATGTTTATTTAAACTTTATATACGAGTATAATAGATTGGCTGCCAATTTTTTTTACCGCAGGTCTAGGGGGCCAACTTCCCTTTTTTCTAGGGGGGCCCATCTGCCACATGGCAGACTGACAGCCAAGCCAGTCCGCCACTGTCCATAAGAATAGTTGCCAGATTGCGCTATTTATTTAATTTGTATATATTTAATGGAGAGGAGATGTTCTCCGTATAATGAAGTTCCTGACAGCACCAGTCGGCTTAGAAGTCAATGCAAATATATGTAACTTTTGCAAAGCCGTTAATTTTGACGTAGAATAATCAAATAATATCATATACTTTAAATAATAAAACAACTACTTCATTCTGTTTATTTAGTCGAGTTATTTAACATGGAATCAATTATTTAATATACACTTATTCGAAATATATAAGCGGTAAATATACAATCAAAATAATAAGAGAAGAAGAAATCTATATACACCTAAAAAATACACACTTTAAGCGAGGAATATATATATATATATTATATATATATGTATATATATACATACACACACAATCATAAATAATAGAAACAGAAATCTATATACACGTTTAATATATGGACGCGCATCTACACACTTATATACAAGCATCAAAAATAATAATAGTACTGGAGAAATCTATATACACGTTTAATATACAGTTTGTACGAGCATTTACACACTTATATATATACACACACATGGATAATATATATATATATATATATATATATATATATATATATATATATATATATATACATCAAAACATATACGCTTTATGTTCTACTGCGCTTAATTAAAATACTAAACTCGCATGTGATCGAGTCTACAGTTATATCTTCGTTACTTTGTACTATGCAATAAATACGATTTAACATTATTTCACCACTCAAAGTACACGGGTGTCCATATTCAATGTAAAGGGCTTCAGATCGTTTAACACTATTTTTGTACCCACTTTACAATTGGTTGGCAAGTTATTACTCTCTTCAAACACGGTTAGACTACAATCAAAAGCACACACAAAGAGGGCATCGTTTGCCACAACCTCGTTATTAAATTCAAGTTTATATACACGCATTTCTTTCCAAACGAGGGTTTATTCTTGCCAATCCGAGCTTTTCACAACGCATATCGACAACTGAAGTAATCTTCTAAATCGTGCCGACAACTTACCATTATATAAAGAAATAGTTCTTCAGGGTGAACAGTGTAGGTGAGCTCAGCCCTGTACGGCTCAAGTCCTTTGTACCAAAGTTCAAGATATTTCGAAGAGTCTATACTTTTTAAATACGCATCCACTTCCAATCCATTCTCGCCGTAGAGCAGAGCGGTGACGCGTATTCAAGAACCGTATCAAAATAAAGTATATCGGCAATACGCGCGTCTAATATAGGCTTTGCTTGCGGGAACCGACGACTTCAAACATTCTGTCGAGAATGGAACGGTTTCGCTTAGGGATAAGGGCGTTATTGTCATTTGTGTTCTTCCACATCAACCTTATATCAATGCATGGCTGGTCTAGTTTTACACGAAACTTACAAATAACAGCGTGAGGTTGCATCACTAATCTGTTCTTTTCTTGTGCCTACAGCTGCAGGTAATTCTGTTCATCTTAAATAAATTACGTTCCGTTTACCAGAGTTTGATTGTCTACAACTCATTTCAAGTACATAATTAACAGCGCCGGTTTTACGCCTGAACACACGCACTGACTTCGTCACGGGCACGTAGTATACGGCAGTGATGATACTGCTCAACGGAAGCTCCATCGTATATAGGTTTTCTATTGTGAGAGTGCACGTCCAGTCAGTCAAGCCCTGAGGTGGTTATGAGCAGCCGGTGCCCGGTTTGGCTCGGTGGGAGGTGTGGGGGAACGAGTCACACGGACGCGTCATACCAAGAGTTATGATTCGTGTACGGGGTTGTTCCAACATGAATGAATCATATGAATACTTGTATCCCATTATACCGGGCAATCGTTTAGAGAATTTTTGCATCTGCGATACGTGAAGTAATATCGCCTTTAATGTTTTATCACTCCCACTCTCCGGAATGCGCACCAGACATCTTCGTTCAGGGGTATTCAACTTTGTATTTTCTCGAACTACACACATTTTATTAACACTCCGGCGCTCTATTTGAGAGAAACATGTGTCCATATCTCTCCTTTTTGCCTAAAAAGCGATACTCATCCCTAAACTCTATTAAAAATTCGCACAAGCATTTAGCCACAACCTCACTGCGAACCTCATCATGATATATATGAACGTAATGATAAAAATATTTTAAGCTATCCATAATTGCAGGATTTATATTCTTAGACGCAGGGAATGCGTACTCGGTGTGATGTAACATGACATAATAGTGCTTGTCACACCATTCGTCACCAAGGTTCACAACCCACACCCGTTGCTTCTCTTCTGCACGTGATGCTTCTTTCACTTCGCGGTGTATGTTCGCCTTTATGCAGTTTAGTTCTACGACGTAGTCCATTACATCGTTTAAGCCACGAAAGCCCGCAATGCTCTCGCCAGAATATCCGTAGAGTATTTGAACCTTCTGCTCCTCGCGCTTCGCTCGGTTCAACAGGACCTTAAAAGCCTCAAAGAAGGGAGAATTAGGGATTCTTTGAGTGTTCACCACATCTGTAGACTTTATCAAATACCACTTCATGAATGTCGAGCACGCAATATCAAAGGAAGCCATAACTATTTTCCGTCTACGTGCGAATTCTTCAAAATACACCTGCGAGCTCCACGGCTTGTTGTGGTCAACTGAGGACGCAGGACTGAGATATGACCAGCTAGTAGCAGGAGTCACGTGACCCCTTTGCTTTGATTGGGTTACACCATATAGTGGGCGGTGCATATCTTTTTTACTGCACACACACACACGTATATATATATATATATATATATATATATATATATATATATATATATATATATATATTATATTTATATACATATATATATATATATATATATATATATATATATAGATAGAGAGAGAGAGAGAGAGAGAGAGAGAGAGAGAGAGCAAATCATTCAAGGGCCATGGTCAGGGCCGGATTAACCATTAAGCGAAATAAGCCCGTGCTTAGGGCATCAAGGGAAGGGGGGCACCACAGAAATTTTCCATTGTCGGATTTACCATGGATTTATTATACTATTATAATCGCGGCTTATAGCCTATAAGCTGTTGAAAACTGAATTATATATATTCATATATAGTATTTATTTTTTTTCATTGTTTGAATTTGTAGTGAACAACAACCCTTTTGAGAGAATAAATATATTTCGTTGTAATCACACACTTTACGCTTTGCGTTATTATTTTGTTTATATCAAATCTTTGAGCGCCATATTAAAAATACATATAGATTAAATATTTTCGTGTGCTATAGGAAGTTATTCTGAACGTGTGATTTGTGCATATAATATTAAATATATATTTTACATAATCATTTGGTATTGTTTTACAGAAAGATTTAGGTTTATAGAATTGTAATATAAATTAATATTAAAATAAAAGAAACTATAAACTCTCTATATTGCTGTTGTGGTTGTGGTTTATGGTTTATTTTTGTTTATATTTTGAATTACATATATATGGGGCACCAAAATCTTTTAAATGCTTAGGGCCTCTAAAGGTCTTAATCCGGCCCTGGCCATGGTACCCAAAGTGTACAGTATCGTAGGTGCCAGGCACCTGGTCGTGTTTCCCATATGTGTTACGGCACACTTTCGTCCCCCTAAGCTCCTTCACGCCCCCTGTTTCTGTGCCTGAAAATTGTGAGTCCCTACGGTCAGTTGGGATGGCTGCTCACCCTTATCTTCAAAGCTCACTAGCTCCTTCAGCGACTCAAAATTACCAATCTTCCCGTTCGCCTGGTTAAGCGTGATGCCTTTAGCTTTCACTATATATCTCACATCCTCCTCCACCCTCACCCCACCCGTACCCCATATGTTTTTGGACTTCTTGAGACAAAAGAATCAGCGTAGACATTATCTCCATACTTATTCTTGATCTCATCAGTCAATTCTCCGAGGAATTCCCCAATCGGTGGCATGTAATCACCTTCCCTCTCTGTGAATATCACACTATCTGTGTCTGCGTACAGAACTCTCCGCCCAAGAGAATGCAGTAGACTCCAAAATTTGATGCGAGCATACGCTGTGGTGAAGCTGACTACAGGTATGTTTGTGACACGTCATGTATCTGTAGCCAATTAGGTCCTGTTGTACTTTATTATTTGCGTATTACTGTAACTACATTCACGATCTCCATGACCTCTATCGGGAGCGTTGGCATAATCCCACACCTCGTTATAACTTTGGGCTAAATGGACGTTCACCTTGCCTGTATTCTGAGCAAATTTCCCACAAAGACTATTTAGGCACAACTTACTCTGCACTGAGGCGCTTGCCAGGGTTCTTCAGAATTTGGAACCGGTCAAGTTGTATCCCTTTACGATCACGGTATCGCTGAATATACACCGATTTTTAATTTTCGGCTTCAAATCCTCGCGGGTGCCCTGATGCTTCTATCTTATCCTTGAAAAAAGTGTTTATATATGGTGTGAAAAGGTTGGGGAGCTTCTGAAACCTCCACACCTCATTTATCTTCAATATTCTGTAACCGTGGCAAACGGCTAGGGAAAGCTCAGGGCTTGTATATACACCTCTGATCTTCCGCTGGTTGGTTGTGTGATTACAGGCCTCATTGTTCTCCTCTGCGTACTTCACGTGCAAGGAAAACATGAGTTTGTGGTTTATAACGACGGGTAAGATCGGCATCCATAAGTCGCGAGGGGGGAGCACGTCTACTTAAGAAAGACCGAAATAGTTCTCGTTCAAATTAGCTGAGAACTCTTCAATGGTGGGCAGAGTAGGTCCCACCAACTTTTCAGGTGCTCCTACGGGGTACGGATTGTTCTTCATCACGTAGGGGTATAAAGAACAGAAGTCGTAGTAATGGAGTTTAACGCCCTCCACAGGTGGAAAGTATAGTTTGAAGGGGTTTGTATGCCCACCGAACAAGCTATCGCCCATTTCAGAGGATCCAACACCATTGAACGTTTGATAGTGTTTATTTCTTCGTCAAGTTAAAATCACTGTATCGTGTGTGTGTATATATATATATATATATATATATATATATATATGTGTGTGTGTGTGTGTGTGTGTGTGTGTGTGTGTGTGTGTGTGTGTGTGTACTCATTTCACTTTGCGAATGTGACTTGCATAACATCGCCAACTTCGTATACGTCTGGTGATGAAAATTCACTGTCTGTATTCAGTGTGACTAGCAATGCGTGGTTATTCACTGACAAATATCGGCTAATAGGCACTCGAGTTGAAAATAGCCCCAATTTTATGAGGAATCGTTGACACATTTCGAATGACGAATAGCTGTACACCAATCACAAGCTGACGGACTTCCTGATTGGACAGTGATACCTTTGTGGGCGTTGTAGTGCATTGTTTTTTTTAATAAAGATAATCATATCTAATAAGAATTTAATAATGTTTTGTTTAATAAAGAAAATAATGTTAAATAAGAAATTTAATTATGGTTTTTATATAAATAAGAAATTGATAATGTTTTGTTTGAAATTAAAAATACAAATTGGCAACATCTGAGATGTGCCCAAGCTGGAGGCTAGGTGAAATGCCCATTTCAGTCTTTGGAAGGGGTTTGCCCTAATAAGGTGTTTTTCGTGTTAGAATGTTATAGGTTATTTAAAATATTAATTCCGCTCTCGCATTACCCCGTTCGTCTAAAGCAGGGGTTCTTAAACTTTTTTCAACGCTACCCTACAATCAGATCCTCGGACCACTTGCGACCCCATCAAAACCGAAAAAAACAAAACTAGTTTGTTTGAATTATTTTCCCCTTTGCAATAGGTATAATTATAATACAATGGTATAATATTTCATATTTATTATTTATGCACCATCCATCATCATGTAAATTTTGAAATTACAACAGAAGTTTTAATAATACAAAATGAACATTGGTTTCCAATAATTTTATCAGTAAAGAATACTCCGGTTCATAGACAGCTTTATGCAATTTTAATGTGAAGGATGATTCTGGATTGTTTGAGCCAAAACTTCAAATCGTGGTTTTCGAGATGACAGTGAAAGAAATTCTGAAATCATTTTCCGGATTAAGCCGATTCCGTGTTTTGGTCCTGGTTAGGGGAAGGATTGAGAATCCAGATTCACATTGCTACGTGCTCGGAAAGGGTAAAATTACTTTCATAGCCTCTCTTGCTGAGACTTTTTTCTTCTGCCATAGCTGTGTCCAGAATTTGGCGACACTCAATTCTCTGAAGAATTGTTGAAGTATATGATCACTCTGAATCTAGAGTAGCTCTTCTTGAAGTCCACAAGGCCAAACGTCGTATTCCATCTCTTCCACATTAATCTGAAGGAATCTCGAACCCAATTATACTTGGTAACATCTTCAGGGATGTATGTTTCAAATTCATTTGAAAGTTTTTCTAAGTGAGTTGCACATCCTCCAGTTTGATTCTATCATCATCGCCAGCATCTTCAAAGTCCTCGAGCTGTTTATTGAGGGTTGGAAAAATCGCCACTCTTCCTCTTTCCACCTTCTCTTTCCATAAATGCAGCTTCCCTTTGAATGCTGTGAACATTTCTGCCATTTCGACAAGTGTATGTCCGTATCCTTGTATTGATGAATTCAAGTGATTCAGCTCAGAGAAAATATCTGCGAGATAACATAAAAGCAGCAGCCACTTTAGTTCATTGAACTTCTTAGCCAAATTGTGACTTTTTTCACGAGGGAATATCTCCAGCTCGGTTTTCATACATACAACACGTTGCAGCACGCGACAACCATAGTGACAACATCTGACATAATAATAGCCAATTCTTCCGATAGTCTTTGTGCAGCAAGATTTTCTCGATGAAGTAGGCAGTGAATGATTTTTACATCCTGATTTATTGCTTTGACTTTGGCAGTAAAACCATTCCGAGCTCCTAACATTGCAGGAGCACTATCGCTACAAATGCTGAAACAGTGTTTCTATTCTAGTCCCACTTCCTGAAAGAATTCGTTGACCACGTTAAAAATATCGTTTCCTGTCGTTGTCTTTGTTAACGGACTACAAAACAGGACGTCATCCTCCAAGTCTTCTTCACCACCGTAACGGACATAAACAAGCAGTTGAGCATCATCCCCAATATCGGTGGTCTCATCCAATTGAATACTAAAATTTCCATTAGTTTTTACCGCTGCAACAACTTGTTCTTTTATATCACGTGCCATATGATTGATACGATTGCGGAAAGTGTCGTTGGAAAGAGGAATGAGATTGAGTTTACTGACTACTGTACTTCATCACTGCAGACAGATCTCGCCATATCTAATGCAGCTGGTTTGATGAGATTTTCACCAACTGTATGAGCAGCTTTCCGTTTAGCAATCCGATAAGCAACGAGGTACGAGGCGAGTGTCACTTGTTTCAGCTGCTCATCCGCGAAATTCCACGATTATCCAGTCTCTGTTTCTTGACCGTTGCTTCTTTACGTTGGAAAAAAGTCCTGTTCTCATTTACATACCTGGAATGCTTTGTTTCGAGATGTCGCCTCAGTTTCCCTTCTTTCAGAGACTCGTGCTAGAGAACTTCCAAACACAAAACACATTGAGGTTTGACGACTCCATTTTTGTCAACAATTTCAGTGAAACCAAGATCAATGAAATCATCCTTGTAGTAATGCTTTCTTTTCGCCATAATTGCAAAAACTGAAAAATACAAATACAAGAAAAAGTGACTTGCAAAACACAAAAGCTATCAAGCTCTGATGAATAATGATGAATATAATGAATTCTAAAGGATAATGGCATCAGTAATATCATGACATAATCATGACAGAAACTCAATATCATGAATATAATGAATTCTAAAGAATAATGGCATCAGTAATATCATGACATAATCATGACAGAAACTCAATGTCATGAATATAATGAATTCTAAAGAATAATGGCATCACCATAAACATTTCCTAAAGTTAGACAATCTGAAACACAACTTACCTCATTCATTTCTAATGGCGCACTGACGAAATAATATTTCTTCAGTAATAATTCAATCGTGCGTCTGGTATACCAATATGTATAATTTAATCGTGCGTCTGGCAGCGACCCCGTCAGAAAGGTCTCGCGATCCCACCTGGGGTCGCGACCCCTAGTTTAAGAAACTCTGGACTCTAAAGTATTTCGGCATAAATAAAAATTTAGTAAATAGTAAATAAAAGTGTGTAATTTATGCCCGATCCCTTTGCTTTGTTCGAAAGTTTAATGGCGACTCACCGGCTCAAACGGGTGGATCTACGTCTGTATAAAGACAGAGAAAACGAGTGATAATAGAAAGTAAAGTAAATAATGAATTGTGAATGAGGTATATGACATTTTAGTAGAAGGAAAGAATGGTTTTTTATATAATGTTCACTACATTTTTGATGGCAAGCGGTGTCCTTTTAAATTAATTAAAAGAAAGGCATTCCCACGTCCTCTGTACGCACCTTATACTTCGGCCAAATACATTGCTACCCGTTTTATTCTTCTTTATAAAATTAGTATAAGTTCAGTTTCGGTAAATTAAACAGTAAAATGGATTGTGTACCTCAGTTGTAACCAGTAAACACCCTTTGAGTGTGCCCCATTCCGTAAAAATTCATTTTATCTGTAATTCAACATGGCAGGGGTCATTTTTTAAATTTCTTCTCATGGCGGCATTTTCAAAATCTTCACGGAGGCAGACTCTGTTTCAACGGTTTCGCCTCAAAATTTTGACTCAAGAATAAACTGAGTCGGTTTTCGGCCGTTATTTTGTTTTCTTCAGATTTCGTTTTCTTCAGTCGTGGAGAGAGACTTATTTAAAATTTAGAAATCCCGTCCAATGGCTCATTTCTATTTTTTTCCTCTTCATCTTTTATTACTCTTGATACAGCCTACCTATATTGTGTTTAAATTTTTTTTTGTGTTTACATTTTCAGAATTAATAATAATTGTGATATTAATAATAATAATAATTAGTAAAAAAATTTCACACTTACTTATAGGAGTTAAATTATTTGAGTTGTAATTAAATTGACATGCATTTTTTATACGGTAGGTCTAAAAGGTTGGAGCGTATATGTAACAAATTTCTAGGTATAGGGGGCCTATATATATGTATATAGTAGAGAATTGTAAAATATTAAATAAGTAACAAAATTTTCCAGTATCTAGTAGGCAGTTTTTACGGTTATTCTTTGACTAGATGTATATAATTAAGGGTTTCAAACCGACACATGAACATCATATGTGTATTATTTTAAGGTAGATTTGTAATTTTAAGGTAGATAGGTGTAATTTTAATGTTTAAAGTCGAAAAAATAATGCTTTAAAGACACTAATTTATACTGGGTCGAGTCGGACTGATTGAGGTTATTTTGCTTGCCGTATATAAATTGAGAAAATTTTTCCATTTTAAATACAGGAATTGTTTTTGAAAATTATTTTGCTAAATTAATATCCATTCTTTGAGTTTTTTTATATATTCATTTTTATTTTATAGGTAGGCTGATTTTTGTTTTCTATTTTTTAATTTTTTCGTTAGTTTTAGTGAAAATTCCAAGTGATATTTTGTATGGATAGGCTGATTAAATTTTTTTTATTCTGAAATTAGATTTTATTGTGATGAGTGGTTTTGCTTAACATTTTAATTTGGGTATAAATAATGAAAATTTGTTTTTACGTTCGTGCGTTTGCATAGAAAATACTACAAAATTATTTCATGATGTAATGCAGTTTGATTCGGATAGGGATATTTTTATAGAAGTTCGCTTACAACAAAAAATGAACACTCTTCATTATGCAGTGATTTATTTTAATTTTTGTTCACGTAGTAGGTTGCGCTGTATTTTTGGTTCATCATATATTTTCTTATTTATAATAACGCTGAAAATTTGTATTTAGTTTCACTTGGAAACGATAAATTACTTGAATTCCTGTGATTTACAAACCATGCTGGGTTTCGTGTTGAAGGAAAGAGTTGTCTCTCATATGTCATTTTGTGAACTACGAGTGTTCTTCCGGTGAAATTTAACGTTGCAGGTTGGAATTAATAGAGTAAATTAATTTTCGGTATTAATATTTAAATTTTGTTATTTAATGATTATGTTTTGTAAACTGTGTTATTTTTTAAACTTCACTTGGGTTATTTGTGCAATTGGAACTCTAGATTGATTCCTAACTGGAAATGGAGCATTTTTAGATTGCCAGAAACGTCTTTGTGGTATCTATGTGCGCTCCCCACAAAGTGTAAGATGGTTCATTGTTCTCGGGAGTTGATGACGTGAAGTTTCTGGTTTTCATTTTTGTCTTTTACATTTAAATGTATGTATGTGATTTCTGAAGGTAGTTTGAATGATAATATTTTTTAAATTATAATAACAGTTAGTATGTATGGGCGCGTTTATATTTATACTGTGCAGTATTGTTTCTTTGCGGTTGATGATTTTTTTTATTATCTTCGATATAACTGCCATAAGTAACCTTATTGATAGCTAGGACGTGATTAAATTTTTGCGAAATTGGGTGAAATTTGTCATATTTTTCTATAAATTTGGTCAGAGCAAATTCTAGTTATCGTTTCGAAGTGAAGTGTTGAGAAAATTCTGTAAATTTAATGTGAAAAATGATAATCAGTATGAGCACAACCTTTTCGATATTTTTTTTCAAAATTTCGAGAGGCTCAATTTGGAAGCAACTAAGTTCAATCCGAATTCCATCCATTGAGTTTAGTTGAGAGAGAGAGCGAGAGAAACGAAACCGAATGCGCAACGATTTAGTGCAGGACAGTTTCGATCGAAGTTAGTCTACTGGTATTTCGGGCAATCCTGGTCCCACTGGTCGATGCTTTGCTCAGTATGCATTTTAGCACTCGGTAGGTAAATCACTAGAGTTTGAACGAGTGTCTAAGGTTTTACTGTCCATACAGGCATACAGTAGGTTCGTTGTGAAACCACCTACGGCCAACTGATCGTTTGACTAATGCCATGTAGGGAGTCTTTCAGCTGGACGTAGGATGAGCAGCGTTCACCAACAAAAGTTGAGATGAGAGAGAGACGAGTTTCTTCGTCGACTTCTAGAATTGCAAATTCCGTCAAATTCCGGTGCGTGGTTCCACTTTCAGTATATCTCCATCCCCTGATCCGCTTTGAATTGGACGATTCTTTTGTTTTTTCGCCATTATTGGAGAGAGAGTGCTGATCTGTTACATGGTGATGCAACCCCTTGCATTCTAGAGAAGTGAGCAGGAGAGCTGCGATTGAAAATTTAAGAAGTCCATTGTCAGTTTTGCGAATTGTTATCTAAACAACGTCCAGAAATTAATGTACACTGATTATTATTTAATGAAATTATAAGTGAAAGTGTGTGATTATTGCCCAAATTTGTTTTGTGTTTCGTGTTATAGTATGTGCGCTCTGGTCAGTATTTTTTGTAAACATGTTCTTGTTCTTTCTATGTTGCCCTGATAGTAACTAAATTTTTAAGTAACTATAGGAATATTTGTTTCGAATGTAAAGCAATGTTTGATGAGAAATCGCTGGAATAGATTGTGAACTTGAAATTTGTTGTTACCAGTTGAGAAAATTATCCAACATTTTACACGTAACAACTTTGTTACAGGTCGTACATTTGATTACACTGGTCAACAAATTTTAAGGAATTTTTTGTATCTTTAATGAAAGTAGCCGATTCTTATGTATTTTTGCATGCTGAATTTGAAAATGATAGTGAAATTGTTTAATTAGTTCGCGTTTTTAAGATATCATGGTAATTATTGTGTAAGTACTGGTAAAAATTTATCCCACAACATATATGTATTTTAAGGAGCACACTCACTTCAATGTCGTTTCCTCTTGGCCTGTCTCTTGTACTCTGACTGTGTAGTGTCTCTTATTACTGACCAGCAGAAATCAGCCAGCATAGATGAATTCCACTTGCCCTGGTAACGTTTCTCAAGAGCTGAACTCTGCTGATGAAACGTTCCCCATGTTCGTCACTTACTTCACCAAGGTTTGCCGGGAAAAAGTCGAAATGGGAATGGAGGAAATGAATTTTTAGAGACATGTTACATCCCATTCTTTGGTACGCCTTCAACATATTATCCACCAATTCATCTGCATTTGGAGCTCTGTTGTTTCCAAGGAAATTTTGCGACACTGACTTGAACGAGACCCAAGCTTCTTTTTCTGCGCCCTCCAAAAGTGTCTCGAAATGTTCATCTTTCATCAGATTTCGTATATGAGGACCAACAAATCCCTTCCTTGATTTTTGCCTCACTGAGTCGAGGGAACTTCTGGAAAAGATACTTAAATGCATTTCCATCCTTATTGAGTGCCTTCACAAAATTTTTCATAAGCCCTAACTTAATATGTAACGGTGGTAGAAGTATTTTGTTTGGCTCTACTAATGGCTCGCACGAAACGTTTTTCACACCTGGCACTAAACGTTCTCTTAGAGGCCATTCCTTCCTTTCATAATGCTGTGACCTAGCACGGCTGTCCCACTCGCAAAGGAAGCAGCAGTACTTCGTGTAACCCTGCTGGAGACCAAGTAACATGCCGACCACTTTCAAATCACCACATATGCTCCATTTGTGAGCGTTGTAGTTTATGTGGTGAAGCAGATATTGCATATTTTCATATGTCTCCTTCATGTGGACAGAATATCTAATTGGAATGGCAGCTTTTTCGTTTTTGTTATGAAGTAGTACAGCCTTAAGGCTTAGCTTAGAGGCATCAATGAACAACCTCCATTCGTCATCTCTGTCTGTTATATTTAGAGCATTCATTAAACCAACAACATCTGTACACACCACGAAGTCACCATGTTTGATGAAGAAAGTCTCCAACGTGGATTGCCTAGTGCGGTACATGGATATTTGGACATCATCATGAAGAAGATGCCACTGTTGAAGGTGTGAGGTGAGCAATTCTGCCTTAGACTTCGGTAAGTCCAAATCTCTGATGAGGTCATTCAGTTCGTGTTGGGTGATTTTATGCGGTTCTGTAGACAGTTCACTGGGCACAAAGTCGGTATCTTGTGATGTTGTGGGATGTGCAATGTCTTCATCTGTACTCGTTACAGGATGCTCTTCGTCATCCAAATCGAGGGTGTCTGAGGAGGTAGGAGGATTGGGCACAGGTATGTCTTCGTTATGGGGCAGGTCGAATGGCGGATGGAACATTAGGATACTTGAGGGTCCATTTTTTCTTCTTACTAATTCCACGTAATGGCGGAACCATGCAGAATAAACAGTCATCCACGTGGTTACTTTGTTCCCTCCACACGACGGGGATGCCGAAGCCCATTGACCTCGGTTTCCCATTGTACCACTCAAGTAATGTAGTTGCACATGTAATGCAGCATATATGCGGCGCCCACGTTTTGTCCTGATCTCCTAATTTGCACTTAAAATAAAGGTGGTACGCTTTCTTGATGGCAGGTGTTAACGTCTTCTTTTGCGATTTTAATGTTACTTTGCCGCAAATATAGCAAAAGTTATTTGAGTCATTAACGCATTTACGTGGCATTTTGCTTATAACGTCAATGAGAAACTGATCGCAAGATTACGCTTTAACACGCACTACACTCTATATGTCATGAACTAACCACAGGTGCAAATTACGAGGAAACACTACAAAAGCACTATGTCAAAATGTGAAATAACGTGTCACCACAACAAGCGTCACTCTAGAACTGAGCTAAAGAGATTTACGATGTACTCAAGATGGCGCCAGACAACGAGGTTGCCAAACGAGCACATTCTACAGTGTTGGCATATGTTATGCTTCAATGATATATTCATTTCAATTGGGAAATAATGAAAACAGGGCAGCCGTGTATCTTCTAAACGCGAACCAATCATGCAAAATGAAGGTCATTTTCGGATTCAGCGACGTCGAATTACTAAAGAAATGATGGTTTCATCGAAGATACATTTTGGCTGTTGATTAGTGTTATTAGTGTGAAATGTGATTTTATGCAAATGTTGTGAAAATTATAAATTTTTCTTTCGATTTTATAAAATATCTTATGTGTGGAATTTTTCATTGAAATGATTTCGTGTCTGTTCTAACTTTGAACTTGTTAAAGAAAAACAAAACAAAAAACTGAAAAATAAATAAATTGTTGAGTAAATAAATAAATTTGTTACAAGAAAATAAACGAAATAAAAAAGTTTTCCAAGTAAAAATTATTTTCAAGGGGGTGATGCGAGTGTAGTGTATTGGTTTTTTTTAGTAACGATAATCATGTCTAATAAGAATTTAATAATGTTTTGTTTAATAAAGAAGGAAATAATGTTAAATAAGAAATTTAATTATGGTTTGTATGTAAATAAGAAATTGATAATGTTTTGTTTGAAATTAAAAATATAAAAATACAAATTGGCAACATCTGAGATGTGCCCAAGCTGGAGGCTTTTCATATTAGAATGTTATAATTTATTTAAAATATCAATTGTCTCTCTCCGCGATTCCGCCCTCGCATTACCCCATTCATCTAAAATATTTCGGCATAAATAAAAAGTCAGTAAATAGTAAATAAAAATGTGTAATTTATCCCCGATTCCTTTGTTTTGTTCAAAAGTTAATGGCGGCTCACCGGCCACGTCTACCCGTCTGCCCGCGTTCGTATAAAGACACAGTGGAAACGAGTGTAAAGAGAAAGAGCAATGATAAAAGAAATTGAATAAAGTAAAGTAAATAATGAATTGTGAATGAGGGGAATCACTACAGCGTTTAGAAATTTCTATGATAATCGAATCTGCGCATGCGCAGAACAGATACATAGATAGATAGATAGATAGATAGGTAGGTAGAGAGAGAGAGAGAGAGAGAGAGAGAGAGAGAGAGAAAATGAATGAAAATGAAAATGAAAAGGTTTATTGGCAGATTATAGTTCATATGACAAATATTATTAATACAATGACAGTTCATATACTAAGGATAGAAATATATACAATTGATTAGAAATAATACAGTAATGTCGAACTTAAGTGGAGCTACAGACAGACGTTTTCGTACTAAGAAGTCCATAGCTTAGAAGCCAAACGGCAGACTCATGGTTAGCTTGGATAATCGAGTTGGTTGATTTTTTAATTCTTTGCATTAGACTGTATTGTCTTGTTACCTCCGGGAAGCTCGGGACATTGTGGGTAGTAAACATTTGTGAAGCTGAGCATCTCGGGGGAGCTTTATGTAAGAGCCTAAAAGACCTGCTGTACAGCATATTTAGGGTTCTGCCAGAACCTTTTTTATAATTCGCCCAGTGCAATTTTTGTGCTAACTGATGGATATATGATAGTTGCCACATGTGCCTAGCAAAATGATTTGTTGAAGTTTCAGTTATAAATATGCGTAAAAAACCCTACGTGGGTAAACCCTTTATATTAAAATCTAGTTTTAATATTTCGAACCTTCATGTTAGTATATTCATGTTTTCATCTTGGTAGAGCACTCTGTATATATATATATATATATATATATATATATATATATATCGAAGCATTTCATAATTCTTTATTGCTGAATAGGAGGCCCCAATCTCTTAAACTATTTACATATGACCTGTGCAGAAGAAATCACAGATGCTACAAGGGAGAATTAAATTTCCTCGGTCCCCACACGTCAAAAATGCAGTATATATACAGTATATATACACAGTGTGTGTGTGTATATATATATATAATCATTAAATGGTTTGTTTGTTGGAAAATGCAGGGAATGTTTTTAACATCCTTTATTGGTTAAGTAAGAAAATGTTATAAAGTATGATACAATATATATATATATATATATATATATATAATATATATATTATATATATATATTATAATATATATTAGACTGGTCCAAGCTTATATGGGGCAATTTTGAAATGCAATTTTTACGTTGTTTTACCCCAAGAAAATGTTAAGCATGTTGACAAGCCATTGACCAAGTTTGAGCAAAATCAGACGATATTTAATAGTGCTGCCTGGATGCCAAAATTTGTGTTGCAACTTAAGATTCACGAAAATTCGGGCATTTGTAATAGGCATATTTTTATAGGTTAAAATGCATATAAAATTTTATACAACAACTTTCCACACCACCCAGGAGGTAATTGCTCAGCGTGTTTTTTACTTTACTTTGAACGAAGTCCCTCAATCATGGTCAATTTCTTTGCATCAGGGAACTGTTGTTGGTGTCTCTCCACAACTTGTAAGAGGTACTGAACCTGATCTTCGTTCTTTGTTAAATGATTGCTAAAGTTCTGAATCAGTGCTACAGCTCTCTCCGCGTTGTCATTTACGACATTCATTGTCTTAACATAATTACTAGCGATCTGGTAGTCGTTTCTGCTACTCCAATCCGCTGGATCGACTTCAAGAAAAGCTGATGGTAGTGATAGTTTATCAAAGAACTGGCGAGTAACGCTAGTGACGAAACTGGCTAGAGTTTTTCATGCAGATTGGGTAGTGTATGATCCAGGGGTATTCGCTTGGGTGGTTTTACAGAACCCTTGGCATTTAATGCCTGAACCATTTCTCGCTTCACTTCCAGTGACGCGCCATCATCAATAAAAGAAAGTGCAATGAGCTCCTCACTTAAATACCATAGATGACGGCAGAGCGCTTTAGATGCAGCTACTGAGATTTTTTTATCCTCATAGATTTTTAGTTTTCGAGAAGTGCCAAATCGTTTCTAGGAGCGGAACAGGCGAGAGGAGCCATAAACCAGGCAGGTGTGTAGTGGCGCATGGCATACATTGCAAAAGTTTCATTCCAGTTTGCTCGTATGCAGTCATTTTAAATTGCGAGCTAAAAAGAACTATCTTAATGGCATATATAACTCGCGCCATCCATCTTGCACGGTGTAGAGCTCCTAGTTGCTGAAATTTTACGCCACGGGGTGGAACATCGCCCATGTAAATCACTGTCAACTCAAGAAGCTCCCTATAATCTACTCGTGGTTGGATTTTGTCGAGATGATGTTTGCAGATGGTGACAATTTCTTCTTTCTCTGGTATATCGACATCTACGATATTGAAACGTTCCTTATCTATCGCCGCCCAGGACTTCTTGAAGCGCTGGAATAATATAATATCGGGGCCAGTGGTGGTACGGTAACACTTATCGAAGACGGATGATATTACAATTTCAATATGGTGGCGGCAAGGTAGTCCTAATAGTTGTCTTTCAAGCTTGTTTTCAAGGATTGTACAAGCTCCATTCTTGATACCAGTGTTGCTAGCAGTTGTATCGAAACACATGGCCTGCACACGACCGCGCAACTCCGAATCATCTAAGCATTCTATTACAGCTGTTGCAGTTTGTTCACCTGTTCCGGAAACTAGCCTAGGCACTGCCAGAAGCTTAGACATTCCTCCCCCAGAAACAATAACAGGTAGTCTTTCTGTAGTATCATTTCCTGTGAGATCTGGAACTAATTTACCATCCCAATCAACAGTAAGAGGAATAGCAACATTAAAGGAGTGCTTAGTATCGTCAGCAATCTTTTTGCGTATTTCAATCCTTCTTCTACTTATTGTACTTCTGCTGAGAACGATATCGTCAACATCATGTCCAAGAGAAGTAGCATCAGCTGACAGTACGACAACAGCATTGCGATCACTCATTTTTGTTCGGTCCAATGCCATAGACAATTCAGGTGATACGATGTGTTTACCTCTACTGGACCGTCTCTGTTTATGCAAAGGTTGAGGGATATATGACGTACTCGGTTCTTCTTCGCTGCTGCTGCTGCTACTACTATAAGCAACAGCTACGCTCATTTTCTTTCGGTTTGCCTCTGCTTCTGCCAACCTTTCATTTGCTTCTTCTCTCTGACGTTTCCGGAAATCTTGACGTGCTAGCTTTTCGTCCACATTGCCCATGTAGCCTCTCCTTCCTTTCTCTCGCTCGGCATGTAGGAACGATTTATCTTTATCTATTGACATCATCTGCAAAGCATTTGCATGGGTAATATCGAAAAGATCATCTAAACATTTTTGAAAAGAAATTTCTTTTTCTATTTGAGTCTTTGTACGTTTAGATTTTGATTTCTGAAGTGCTCTGAAACTATACATTTTCTAAATCTTTGGCAGTGCATTGTATTCAGCTATAGTAGGTATTCTGGCCATTTCCCAAAATTTTAGGGCCTCACAAAACACAAGTTTGGAGGCCTCCTCAGTAGTATGACCGGAAAATGGTAGAGTGTAATGCAATTGGAAATGGTGCATAATGTTGCAAGAGTGCCACCCCTCTTCGTGGCACCCCCCCCCCATAGTGCCAACCCCCACCACCTTGTTGCAAGACCCACCCCCCTTTGTTGCAAGGCACCCCCCAAAATGGGGTTGCAAGGGGTTATGCAACTTGAAGGCAGAGTTACCCCCTTATCTGGGCCCCCGAAAGGGGTATGCAACTTGGAGGCGGAGTTATCCCCCAAGCTGAACCCCCCAAAGGGAGACCTAACCTAAGAGAGAGGAAGAAAGGAGGAGGAGGAGGAGGTGTTCGCCCGACAGCTGTCAGACGCATATGAGGTCCTCAGCCGTGCCGCCGCTCTCTTATAGGGCCTCTAATCAGCCAGGTGGCTTAATCAGCCAGTGCCTCGGGGCATCAGCCAGTTGGCACATCAGCCAGTGCCTCCGGGCATCAGTTGACACTGCGCACATGTGCGTCGCGCGACCGCGTTAAACGGTTGTGGGCTCGAGCCCCGGCCTGGGCTTCGTTACCCAGGCCGTCCTAATGATCAGAAAAAAATTGGGTTCGAGACCCACCCCGGCCTTCGCTACCCAGGGTACCCTAGGTCTAAGGTAGGTGTAAAACAAATCTTACAGAAAACAAAAAATAAATAAATAAATGAACAATTCGTACGGAAAAAATAAATCCAGGGAACCCTAATGATACCCATAGGTCTAAGGTGGGTGTAAAACAATTCGTACTGAAAAAATAAAAAAGTAGGTCTAAGGTGGGGCGTAAAAAAATTCGTACGGAAAAAATAGGGCCGAGACGGCACGGCCAGAGAACAATTCGTACGGGGTGTTAAAACTTCGATCAACTCGGAAAAATGCCATATATATATACACTCATATATATACACACACTCATATATATACATTTCCCCGTTTAAAAGCGTTATAAGCAAGAATTGCTTCGTTGTTTCGTGTATAACTCTGTTAATTGTGGTTTTTCTACAAAAAAAATTTTATTACGCTTCACAAAGTCTTTCTCATATATATATATATATATACACACTCATACACACACACACATGTTTTATTTCTATATTAGCGAATCTTGGAAATCAGAGATTCGAGATAAGGTACGTGTTTTAAATTATACTATAGAGCTTAACAATCCAATTTATCACGCTTCTTTGATTTATCATTCACTTTTATGATTCAAGGTACTATAACCTCCGCTCTCTCTCTCTCCTCTCTCTCTCTCTCTCTCTCTCTCTCTCTCTCTCTCTCTCTGCTGCCCAAAGATTTTCTTATATTTCTACAATTTAATTACGCGCCATAAACGATCTTCTATTCTGAAATTATATACACATACAGTTATATTTACCATCTTTCAAATTTAAAGATAACGTTTGAAGCAGATGTTTCTTTAATCACGGGATCGGCCATCTCAGTTCGCACAATATTGAGTTCAGTGGTCAATATATCAGAACTCATTGTTTTTATCTATTCCTTCTGACCAAATACACACACACACACACTCACACACACACACACACACACACACACACACACACACACGCTGTTTATTTATTAGCAAATCTCACAAGACTCAAGATAAGATCTGTATTTTAATTTGTAACTCACAGATACGGACCCATCCAGTTCGCACGATATTGCGTTCAGTGGTCAGTATATCAGAACTCATTGTCTTTATCTATTGAACTTATATATATATATATATATTTATATATATATATATATATATATATATATATATATATATATATATATATATATATATATATATATATATATATAATATCGTACGCATTTTAAATTCGCAAATATCTGTTGGTTTATCGTGTGTTCTCGGCTTTCCATGATTTGTTTGTCACACACGCATATTGATTATTTCTTTATCAGCAAAGTTTCTCTCTCTCTCTCTCTCTCTCTCTCTCTCTCTCATTTCAAGAAAAGGTTAGACCAAATCTTGCACACTATTTGAGTGTGTAGAAAATTTTCCCTGGCACCCGTTGCCATTGGTACCTCCTTGGTATGGGCCGCAAGGCCTTTTGAGGTACTTCTTTTCCTTGTAACTCCTTGTAACTCTCTCTCTCTCTCTCTCTTGAATATTTATTTGATAAAATACAAAAATTATATCGCTGATTACTTTAAAATAGGCACCTCGAAGATAATATGAATCGATTTTAAGGTTTATATATATATTAATAAAAATCTTGTTTGTTTATGTGAATATTTATTTGATAAAATGCAAAAACTATACCGTTCATTATTTTAAAACGTATAGTCTCTCTCTCTCTCTCTCTCTCTCTCTCTCTCTCTCTCTCTCCACGAATCGGACCAGATGGTACGCCCCAGAATTCACAGGACAACCAACCACATCCCTGTGGATGGCTCCCAGAACACCTGGTTGGTCGATATGCAGGCCTACGCGTCAGGTCCCGCCCAAAAATCACCGCTAGCCAATAGGAAGCTAGCTATTGTGTTTTGCGGGTTGTTCACAGGCCCCCTTATAAAGGGAGATTCTCGGCCCACAGCCTCAGTACGTACATTTACCGCTAGCGCCTTATACGCAATGAGCCAATTATCTCTGTTCAATTCCACCGATCTGATTGTGGATGGTGACATTTACGCTCAAGAAGTACGACTAATTTTCAGCGCTATAGATCGGGATGAACTATTATCTTCCCAGAGTGTTATGAAAAATTGTGACGAAATGGCGGATCCGATCAATCAAGACGCTGTTGAGATGTAAGTAGCCCCTAAGTGCCTAACCTAACTTATATATTATTATTTACGATAAATTAAGTATAAACGACGTAGAATTACTAGGTATAAATAGCAATAATTTTACGTACGTCAGAGATATAAATGGTGGTATTAGCTGGATTGATCACTATCTCAACAGCAATAATTTAAAGGATCTTATTGTCAATGTTCATATTTTGCATGATTTCCTTCTCTCAGACCAGATCATAGACCGCTAAAATTAGTAATTAATTGCACCAACTTAAATAATATACATAATAATAACTCATTAGGCAGGAATGACCGTGTCGACTGGACTGAGGTTAATATGAAGCACAAAATAGACTATAAAGATAGGACAGAGCGCCTTTTTAATAATTTAGAATTAGTGCATCTTGACTGTAGTAATTTATGTTCAAATTGAGAAAGACTTAATACATGTAGATAAGTATTACAGTGATATGATATCCATAATAAGGGAAGGAGGAAGTACTTGGGTTAAATCGGACACCTGTCATACTAAAATTATTTCTGGATGGAATGATTTTATTTCACCTCTGAAAAGAGATCCAAGAGTCAAAAATAATTTTTATTCTCTGTTACCATTGTGATTATATCAGCATATATATATATATATATATATATAATAATTGTTTTGAAAAATAGTTTGTATTGTTTCCCGTTTATAATTAGTAATTTAGTTTCAATCGGCGATAACCGTAAAAGATCGCAATAAATGCTTTTTCAAAAATATTTTTATTCTCTGTTGCCATGGTGATTATATATATATATATATATATATATATATATATATATATATATATATATATAGTATGTTTTTACATTTCTTATGGGATCTTAAACAATAAGTTAGGCTAGGCTAGGTCAGGCTACGTTAGGTTAGGTTATATTATATACCTGTTTTATATATTTATATATATATATATATATATATATATCTCGTAAACGCTGATGAGATGTGAGTAAACCTAAGTGTCATAATATTTGTTTTGAAAAATAATTTGTATTGCTTCCTGATTATAATTAGTAATTTAGTTTCAATCGGTACTAACCGTAGACGATCGCAATAAATGAGTTTTCAAAACTAATTTTCATTCTCTGATATATATATATATATATATATATATATATATATATATATATATATATAGTGTGTTTTTACATTTCTTGTGGAATCTTAAACAATAAGTTAGGCTAGGCTAGGCTAGGCTACGTTAGGTTAGGTAATATTATGTCCCTGTTATATAAATATATATATATATATATATGGTGGGTCAAGACGGGTTATCTGCATTCAATTTCGTGACATTAATCTCTATTTTAATTATAGGGCTGAATCCGAGCGAGATCGTATTATAGCTACTTTTGATGAATGGGTGGTAAATGAAAGGGATGCTTCTCCGCCCAGTCAACCCAGTGATCTGAATACAGATGTCGAGGTATTGGTACACATCTGGACCAGCGAGTGTCAGGTCATCGAGGAGATAAGTATATTTTTGAGGTTAAGAACAAAACACATTGTATTTTCATTTATTAAACGGTAGAAAACATGTACAAAGCGGAACCACTGTCCGTTAAATAAGTCTTAATGGCTACAGCTACAAATGTATACACAACTTTACACAATATAGATATATGCCTTTACACATTACACGGGGTACTAACGTATGGGAACCTTTTTTTTATCTGTTTGCATACACTTTTATCGTTCAGCTCTGTGTCGCACAAATCGAATAATTTTTAAAAATTCATAAATCCCTTCCCACGTGACATGTGCATGAGAAATAAAATGCAATACAATCCATATGTTTCAGTATAATATCCTTGGAAACGATATGGGGACCAAATAATCTCAGGATCGCCTAGTTGGGCTATAAACTTCACAATTACCGAATCATTCCGTGACGGAAATCCAAGTGAATGAAAATAGTGTATACTTTCCCTATTTTTAAAATAGATTGCAAACCAATGAATCCCATCACCCCCCCACAATGTCAGTGTTAACGATAATCCCGTACCAATTTCTCGTACTTGGCAGATTTAATATTTCATTCTTCGCGAACTCACCGATAAATTTTGAGCGCGCGAAACGGTCACTTTTCATCATGTTCTGGAGTGTACGCGCATCCATTCTAAAAGTCTGTGACCACGTTCCTGAAACGATCAACTTCTATTAGTGCCTGTGCCTCGAGATACACGAGTACACTTATAGGCGCGTCTATAGGCTTGGCAAATGCCAACCTAACTGAGATATTCCCACTCTGCTGTGGGCTTAAATGTGTATCTGTGCCAGCCGACAAGTCCGGCGTAATATCAAATGAATAAATGTTCAATTCTTCGACAAATTCTTTCTCCGTTACCCCAAAACCAAGTTCGTCACAGGCGCCTGTATTATGAGCCAGACTACTATATGCTCTCGCGCAGAGCGGGAACACAGCATCTGATGAGTAGTCCGTATTCAGTGTCCCTCACAGAGCGACCCCATTTGTGTGTAGAGTAATATTTTTAAGGCCGAAATTCTCGAATTTAACCCTTTCATGCTGTATGATCATAAATGAGACCATCAAATTTTATGAGGTTTTAGTCTTTATGGAGATATCACATAAGTGTTTTTTTGTGGCATGAAAAGAAACGAAAATCAGGTGTGAAAGGGTTAAAGGCACTCTTTTTATATTTTCCATTCGTCGAGGCGTGGTCCTGCATGCCAATTAATATCCTTTTAGGTAGTACACCTAGGGCGACGTTTTCTAGCTGCTTCGACGCCAGCCCTGCGGGGACCGTGTACAGTTTTATCTGTACCCTGTTAATTGGGTATTTTACTGTGGCATGTATTAAGTCTTCCTCAATTTCTATTTGTTTCGGGGAGCTTAATTTCACACGGCATACGCAAATACGTTTTCATGATGTGTATCACAACGGGTTTCGCGCCTTCTTCTTGATCAGACCCCAGATTTATGCAGATCTCAGGAATCATGCGGGTAAGCTTCAACTTCATATCCACCCCGTTCATAAACAACTTCTCCTGGAATGTGAAGTCTGTATGCAGGCGTCCAAAACATTCATATATTTTTTTTTAGAATTTTTAAATTTAGCCTTTATTCCATTTTCATCTTTAGTGTGGTAATACCCCTCGGCTGTTAAAAAGGTTTCCTTCCCTTCGTTTGAAAAGTTGAGGACATTTTCCAGATAGGCTCGTAGGTGGTAGTACACCGTACCTGCCAAGATGTTAACCTGGTTTAAATACACTTCACACTGGCTGAATATAGAGTGTAGAAAGTTGGTTTCAGGCAAGGCAGAGTAGCCATCATCGCAGTCCGTTCCATCAGAATGGGCTATACGCAGTTTAGCATATATGTGCATGCAGCTTGGGTCAAAAAAGTAAGGGCCTGAGCTGGGTATCACGAATTCTATATGGGCACTGAGTGAACTAATTGTGTTTAATGGGTTAATTGTAATAAAGTCACTATGATCAATAGAGACCTGAGTGGGGGGCATATCAAAGAGGGACAGTTCCGATTTACCGCATTGTGAACTACACGGATGGATGAAACGTGCCATGACGAGTCAGAAATAGTACCACCTCACACGACAAGTATTAGTCAACCTATGATTCGTGAGAGTAGTGTCCTCAGCTTATATCAGTTAAAAAAATGATCAGCCATACGTTTCATGCGCTTAGAGCATTTCTTTTTCGGTTTCCTTTTACGTTTAATGCCACGTGATGGTAACCCCTTCTTCCTGGCAGATCTATTCTTTCCGCCGCCACGCATTTTTCTCTTTGCATCTTTGATGATTTCATCCCTTGTACGTTTTAAATGTTTTTAGAGCTTCTTTAGGCTTAGTGCCCCCCTTTATGTTTTCTGCCGCGTTAAAACCTGTTTGTAACGCCTTCCGTCGTAGGTACCTGGCCCCCCTCTTCAACAGTGGGTCAGCGGTGTGCAGTATGGATGAAAAAATGGATCCAAGACCACTCCCACGCTGGTACCTTACTCCTCGGTAGACTGTGAACGGTCTTCGAGTCATTATAAATGACGAAAGTGTAGTTTCACTGTTAAGCTCCCATCACTGAATGGGAAATTTTTTTCCTCAATCGTCCTTATATATATCGAGATGTTGGTTAATAGATTAGTCACAACATTCACATAATGGGGCTTGTCATATGTAATGCTCAAACTTTTCCCTCTATGGTTGGGGATGTGTGCAATGCGCAGCAGACGTGCCTGGGTGTCCCCAACAAATTAGTGCTCTACAATATTGCTGTAAATATAGCACATGCACATGCCTGGGGGCGGAGAGCTTTCACCCAACTTCTCCATCGTCAATTGACACATTAAGCTGGACAAGTCATGCTGTGCCTTGTGAAAGGTATCTCTTTGGAAGAGATCGGTCCTAAGCCACAATTGTGACATTGTGAATTGTGAATATTTCTACTAAGCGTTGACTTTAGCTTCAATGTGCATGCAGGCGTGTCTATGTTTACGACTTCAAAAAGTAAATCGTTTGTCAAGTACGATTTTTCAAGACTTGTTTAAACCCGTCACAATGTCCATGGCTGTATCATAATGCCCAATTCCTAGCGATACATTTATGCTATAGTACCGTTCCTCACCGCACAGGGTTGAACGAATAGTATTGTCTAAGGTTATGCCTATTTTTTCGCATTCATCGGTTCTTCTATGGATCAGAAATATGATTTATTCATTTTCAAGAGTTAAAAATTTGGTGGCTAACTGAAGTTCACATAACCCCACTTCATACGAATCACACTTCAATTCAATGAGTCCATGGAGTTCTGTCACAAAGTTGGCGAGGGTGTTGTTAGGGTGTACAGACAGGGACGAGGAGGACGGGAGTGTGACGTCAGGCGCCATGTTGCATACTATTTAAGCTTCATTATTGCATCAGCTTTAATATAGTTGTTGAAGCTTTCTGGGTCCATTTCACCAGGTACATTTTTCTCTTTCCTCAGCCTTTACTTCCTATAATTTTCTCAATTTTAAACACGTTTTTTCCTAAATTAAATGCCACTTTCTGCAACTCCTTGCGGTAAAAGCCTCCTGCGATTTCTTCCCCATTCAAATCTTCAATGCAATACATCATTACCTCACCTTTAGGACTCAGAGCCCTAACTTTAAAAATCTCGCGCGTCCATCCTTGCTCAAATCCCTTCGCGAATTTATTCCCCGAACGTGATAGCCTTACATAATCATTGATTTTGAAACGCGCAGAGTGTGGTGGTGCATCTCTTCTCAACTCTGGACGCGTACCTCTTTCTAAAACTTCGTTAGGCGTTGTGCCGATCGTAAGATGGTGTGAGCGGTTGTAGGATGAGGCCAATGAGCCGAGAACGTTTGTATATCTGTATGTGTTTTTATGTGTAAAATATCGGTACATACGCTCCTTTATGGTACGTTGAACTCTTTCAGGTAAAGAAACCTTATGTATAGAATTCGTAGTGTAATAGCTGATATTAAACTCTGTCAGCATGTTCTGAAAAGCGCGTCCTATAAATTCTTTCCCCATATCCGTACAAAAATAGCCAGGAATCCTGTTTTCTTTAAACATCAACGTTTTGGTCGCTTTAGCAACTGTTTCAGGCGATTTATTTTTCAGGGCTATTAACCAGAGGTATCTAGAGAATACGTCTATTATGAACAGGATGTAGTGGTAACCGTGGTTATACACTGAATATCTTTGCATGTCTGTTAAATCAGCCTGCTAAATAGAGTCAATCGAGGCAGCTGTTGTCTTGGCCGTTTTAAACCTTTTTCTCACCGGTTTATGAAGTGTATAAGCATCCTGTCCCAGCAAAAATCTCTCAACATCTTTTTTCCTTACACCGTAAACACCTCTGTACAATCTATTAATGCCACCGTAGGAGGCGGGGTGAGAAATGTCATAATAGCGTTTACTTAATATATTAGCCATTTGCCTATTTTAGAAGAACGTAGGTAGGGTTGACCGTTTGTTCTCTTCTTTCTCCTCTTCAGAGACACTGCTACTGGGGGCGATGGCGTACTCAGTTGTGACACATGCGTGACCTGGTCCAAGTCTTTTAACCTATTCACATTACCTATCAATGTTTTGAGAACATTTATTTGTTGTAGTCTTGCTTTAATATGCTTCCATCCTTTTGGTGAGGGTCTGTCCCACTTTCTCACCAGATCATGAACAATATCAACGATATTGGAGCCTTGTACCCTTGTTCCTTCAACAATGATCTCGCCTGTATCGGTCCACTGTATGATGGGGTCCTCACTCAATAGATTATAAAGACTTAGCCCTTTATTCCTGAATGTATGTCATAATAGCGTTTACTTAATATATTAGCCATTTGCCTATTTTAGAAGAACGTAGGTAGGGTTGACCGTTTGTTCTCTTCTTTCTCCTCTTCAGAGACACTGCTACTGCTGGGGGCGATGGCGTACTCAGTTGTGACACATGCGTGACCTGGTCCAAGTCTTTTAACCTATTCACATTACCTATCAATGTTTTGAGAACATTTATTTGTTGTAGTCTTGCTTTAATATGCTTCCATCCTTTTGGTGAGGGTCTGTCCCACTTTCTCACCCGATCATGAACAATATCAACGATATTGGAGCCTTGTACCCTTGTTCCTTCAACAATGATCTCGCCTGTATCGGTCCACTGTATGATGGGGTCCTCACTCAATAGATTATAAAGACTTAGCCCTTTATTCCTGAATGTATGTGGGAGGCTGATTATTAGCACATGTTCGATGTGTTGTGTTCCGTTGTTCTTTGGTTGGTCTTCGCCAGGTCCTGTGTCGCTATGCTCAGCACTACTCGCGCTGTGCCTAATAACCACGGTGAGCTCTGTTGGTTGCTTATAATCTTCGTACTTATGAAGAAATTTCTGCAAAGCCTCTTGGTACAAGATCCTTTTCTCATCAGGCTACTTTTCACTGTTTAATAGGGCTATCAACTCGTTTTCCATTCTTTTAAGCCTATTTTTACGGGGCTCTAGAACCGTGTCTGGAGTCTTTGAACTTTGTAATGAAGCATACACCTCGAGCGGAATCACAACCACCTTCTTCATTATATTAATCTAGTCAGTAAAGGACCCAAAACTGAAAATAAAATGGGCAGGAATGATCCTCCTCTTTGTACAATAATGCGCTTTTTCTTACCCATAGTTTGACTTTTATGAGCGAGCGCTCGTATTATGTTCTTGTAACGACGTAAGCGAGTCTTCTGAGAGGGTTTCATTTTTACATTGCATTTGATAATATTAAGAAAGATTTCACAGATGCATTTTAAAAAGTCTGAGTCGATATTTTTAACAGACATCTGTTGCAGCGTCCGTGGCAATCGTTGATAGATTTTTATTTATCCACCGTATTTCTTTAGCCTATTTGTCATTCTGGAATATACACCGTTTCAGGTTCGCTTGGGAATATATTCGTTCTTAGAAGCACCCTAAACGTGTTTCGCGGGTGAAGGTCACAAAGCAAATATCCATAACGCTGGTTTGTGGCCTCTTTATAAACCTCCAAAAACTCCTTAAGCTGGTTCGGGAACATTTGATTGGCGGCAATACCCCAATTTGTGACACATCTCTACGTTGCGTGAATAAGACTAGATATTGTGTATTTAGCGACACATCGCGCATGTATCTATTTTTGAAAAATAGATTCTGGTTGACGAAGAACACGCTTATGTTAAGATGGTAGGAGAACACTGTAAATGTCTCGGCAAACGTTTTATCCATCTCCAACATGAGATCATCAATTACAATGACTGTATGTTCATTTCCCTTTAACGAATTAACGTCATGGACCCCCTTCCGGAACAAAATATCCTCTTGGTACTCGTTGAACACTGATTGATACGTCGAATAGCACCATATAAGTTTATGCACAAATTTTGAGAACATCTCCCCCTTTTCTTTAATGATTTTAAGCATAAACACAGTTTTACCACATCCTGTAGGACCAGATATAATACATGTGGAGGGGCTCGTGAACCTGAATTTTTCTACAGAGTCCATTTCTAACACGTCACACTCCTGAGTGGACCCATTTACAAAATATTACAAATATTGAGTGCTGCTCCTTATATTTTGTTTTGTTCTTCCACAGAACCGTGAATGACAACGACGATGTACAGCACCCCATCATCGATATCACGGACGACCCCGTTGACCCAGCTACAGAGTCATTCCCCGCCGACGAGCTCTCACCAGCAACACCTGTAGCATGCGCCAGTTCAAAGCGGGGGCGTGATGAAGAACCCTCCACGTCAGGTATAAAGCGCTCCAGGATTGCTCCGGTTTTTAGACCACCAGTAATAGAGCACCAACCCTCAACGTCTTACGAAACAACCCCCACAATAGTACCTTCCCCAAATATAACCCCTTATTCATCATCCACAGCGGTTCCCCGTTCTGTTGAGGATGGGATAACATTCGAATTGGTACGCACCGCAACCCCCACCCCGGCCTTGACTAGAAATCGGTATATAGTCAGGGATGATCCTAGGTCCATGTATAGCAATGGTGTTGAACATGGGCTATGGCGCATACTGTAGTTGAACGTATTGTAGAGTTTGCCCTTCCGCGACGAACGTGAATTCAGGACGAGGCTGTCCTTTCGGTTCGGGTCAGATGAGGGCGATGTAGATGATTTTTGGGTAGTAATACCGTTCAGGCGTTTGGCTGCTGAAGATATAGAGTATATATTAGGTCGTATAATGCACGCTTCTCAAAGTAGTATAGCCTTCAATATGGACAACTTCACGGTAAATATTAACCGTGTATTCCGTGTTGCGGGTCATAGTGCCACACCTTATACTCTTAACTTCAATTCTCAGGCTATTTTTAGGCGGCATATAAACGTCGATCGTGGTTGCGGCTTTATAGCAGTAGTCCTAGCTCGTATGTTTACTGTACTAACTACACGGGCCCAAAAAATTTGGTTGCCTACGGTGGTGGAGCGTGCCGTAAACTAACTGTAGACTGTGATCATGAGTTTGACTGTAACATGGGTCCTGAGGAGCTGAGAAGGGTAGAACAGGAAAGGAATGTTGGTATAGTTGTATTTGGAATGAATGATCGTCGTAGAACTGTGTATATTTTTAAAAGCTGTGTGAGAGATCGTATAAGACCCCTACTTATTTTAGGACTGTCAGGGACAACGTATCTCCCCATCCGTAATATAAGGGACCTTTACGCGAGTTATGATAAAAGTCGAAAATATAGACGACATCATGATTTGTGTAAGGGGTGTATCGAGTTTGCGGATGATATAGTGAATCATTGTAAAGTTTGTCACATGGTATATGAGCAGTGTAAAAGCACCAAATGTGAAAGCCGTGTAGTTGAAACTGAGAAGAGAAATTGTAATGTGTGTAGACGAACATTTTTCTATAATAACTGTTTTGAGCTCCATAAATCAATTGGTACGTGCAGGGAAATGAGAATCTGTGAATGTGGTAAGTTTCACATGAGGGATAATTGGGGAAAATTCACGCATAAATGTGATGAAATTCACTGTTCTACATGCCATGAGAAATATAAGTCGGTTGGAGTAAAGCATCTATGTTATATGGAAGATGCTAAGCCTAAAAACAGCCTTTGTATAACTGTGTACTACGATATAGAAACATACACGAACGCTGAAACCAAAGAGGTTATTCCGCATTTGCTCGAGTGTGATGAGTGTCACAAATGTGGTAAACGGACAAATGCATTTAAAACGAGTGCCCACGATAGCCCTGTAAAACTATTTGTGTCCTATATTGTCAAGTTAGCGGACAAGTTAAAAAAAATGACTGTATATTCTTGCCCATATCGGGGCAAAATTTGACATGCAGTTCCTTTATAAGGAGTTGCTTGAGCACGAGTCATCTGAGATATTTACAGGTGATCCATTGAAAAGAGGCAACAAACTAATACAGATGCAAATAAAAGGTAATGTACAGTAAGGTGGATCACTTTTCACTTTTTAAAAAAAATTATAGCTGGTCAAGGTTTTTCCCATAATATGGTTCAGTAGAAGTACACTGACACCATTTTTACCAAAATCGATCAATATTTAGGGGTCGCGCATCGACCTTGAAAATTTCAATTTTGGAAATTCGGCCAAATTGACAATTTTTTACTGAATAAAGATAAATCATCAAATGACCATATTTTCTGAATCCTCTCAGTGAAAGAAATCCTCTCAGATACTTACCAAGTTGATCGGACAAGTGGTTTAGAAGTTACACTCACCTAGAAATAACATTAAAATTTAAAATACCGTATTTGTCCCCCGTTATGGACGTAATCATAGCATCAGTAGCTGGCGCATCCTAAAATCCCAATTACACACACACGCTATGTCTATGACCAATATTTTTACTAATCACAGTTTGCTTTTTACAGATCAACTGTGTCAATTGATTCTTGTTTGATAAGTCTAGACTTTAGTACAATGGATAAACTGTTAACAACCAGGAGTGGGAAGACTCTGAAAGTTACTTATCCTGGAAAAGAGAAAGCAGCAACAACAGCACCACCTTCTCTAAGGTCAGCCACGGACGTCTTCTTAATTGGTCAGCCATCTTCCTCGATCGGTGGTGCCAAATTGCCAACCACCCATCAAGTTCTCCAGTACTTCTTCTATGCCAAGCAGAAACTACTGACAGGAAGGCCGCCGTAAAAGACACGGTGGCCAATGTTCTGGCATTTTGGAACATGGCACGTATAAAGACGATCACGAGGCGTAACTGCGAAAGAAAACTGGAGTTACTGTGGGAAGAGTGGCGCTCGCTGCAGAAGAGCAAGATGAGAGACAGTGACGCGGGAAAAGGCAGGGAGAAGTTTTCAGAAAATCTGAACAAGCTCTGGGACATCGGAGCTCCCGATGCTATTGAAGAGATACAGAAAAGTCACTGCTCTCAGACAACAACAAACAAGATATTAAATTTTATGAGGATCAACGGGCCTGCGCCAGGCAACAATGAGTGGGAATGATAAAGTGTTCGTTGTCAAGAGAAAACGGCAACTCTCAAGACAACAATCTCGTGATGAGCCAGGCACCTCAAAAACGAAATTAGGAACCGAAGCTCAGAGCGACGATGAATCTATAGAAAGCAGATCATCGAGCAACTCCGAATCACAGCTAGAACCACCATACCGACAGCCGAAAGAATCAACTGTATCAATAAGCCTTCCTCACCGCATCCACGATGCACCGGCTGTTATTGAAGTGGCTGATCGCTTCCGGATGTCCAATAATCAGGTGTGTGTATATCAGTAATGATCTTTCCTTGACAAAGATATAATAGACGTAACGACGGAAAATTTAGTGATTATTTTGTCACATAAAAACCATACGCATCCTTGTCAATTTCCTTTCAATTTCGCACATAGGTGGCAAGTGTCGTGGCGGGAATCCTACGTTCGGCAGATCCGCCCGCAGACCTGGACAAATTCAGTATCTCGAAGGACACGTCTCGCCGTGGAAGAGTGGCACATCGTTGTGAAGTGTCAACAGCTGTGCAGAAATCCTTCGTATCTCCGAGGCATGCTGTCGTCCACTGGGACGGTAAAGTAATCAAGGTCAGTTTTGCCCTCACCGTGGACGACAGTGAATTAACATGTTCCAGTGACGACAGTGGATTGACATATTCCAGTGGACGATAATGGATTGGCATGTATGACATACGTTTCAGGACTCTCTTGGATCTTCTTCGATCATTGGAGCACCGCCAGGCGATTCTTATCTCCGGAGCTCCCCAATGCACAGAAGGAAAGTTGCTGGCCGTTCCGACTGTTGCTGACGGCACCGGTCTGTCCCAGACCCAGGCGACCTTTCGTGCTCTCAAAGACTGGGGATGCGAGAACAACGTGATTGGACTGTGCTTCGACACAACTTCCTCCAATACGGGGAGGGTGCAGGGTGCGGTGGTCCGGCTGGAGAAAATGCTTGGTAAACCGCTCTTCCAGCTGGGCTGTCGCCATCACGTTATGGAGCTCATCGTGTGGGTAGTGGTCATCACCGCGTTTGGAAGAACCACAGCACCAACTGAACCTTTGTTCCAGTATCTGAGGAGAAGGTGAATTTCAAGTCTAAGGCGCATTTGTTTTCTCCAATGATTTTTTGCCTTCAGAGCAATTGAGATATCAGCGTCCTTCTACTAATGATGTTAATAGCAGTCGAAAAGGGAAACTTCAGTCGTTTTCATGCAATATTTTCATAACTCCCCTTTCAGGTGTGACAAGCTCGACCTCTCGACTTATCGCGAGCTGGAGATCGAGCATTTGGCGGAGGTGACGTGGCTGATGGAGCTCCGAGATGAGGCAGTCAAGTTCCTCGGCACCTCTTCTGGTCTTGTCAGAGAAGACTACCGAGAAGTGGCGGAGATTACACTTCTGGTACTCGGGGCCCAGCAACGTCGTGGCACACACTTCATGCGCCCAAGAGCCTACCATCATGCGAGGTGGATGGCCAAGGTTGGTATTTTGAATTAGAAGTTAAATATTGTATTGCCTTCTGCAAACAGCCATTTGAAGTCCCTACCAGAAAAAAATAAGATAAATAATTTACCATTAAACAAACTTATATGGAGTGGTATCGGTATTTATACATCACAGTGCGTATTCGTTTCAGATCATCTACTACACGAAGCTCCTGATGTTCAGCGGTCAGCTGGAGTTCGACGACGAGCTGGTACAGAAACTTCAGAGAGTGGTACTATTTACTGCACTCCTCTACGCACCTGCCTGGCTGGCTGCTCCTGTCGCAGCTGATGCCCCGCTGAATGACCTTGTGTTGTACCAGCGTCTTCTGCAGTACAGGGCTGTGGATCGCGAGATTGCAGAGGCTTCACTGGCAGTGATCAGGCGGCACTTGTGGTATCTGAGGCCTCAGACCGTCGTTTTCGCCCTCTGCAGTGACAAAGTGGAAGACACTGTGAAGCACGAGATGGCAAAGAAGCTGTGCCGCCTCGCTGTGCCCAAGAACTTCACGTATGACAACGTCTCGGTTGATGACACGACGCGCCTTCCGGACCTGATCGATGAGTCTTCGTGGTTCGTGTTCACAGGCCTGCAGGTGTGCGCGTCTACGTGGCTCACTCTGCCGGTGAATAAGTGGGATCAAGATAAGAACTACTGTGATCTGAAGAATGTCATCTCGCATCTGAAAGTTACCAACGACGTGGCAGAGAGAGGGATAAAACTGATAGAAGATTACGCGAACACTGTCACAAAAGACGAGTCACAGCTGCAGGGTCTTCTTCAGGTCGTGGAAAAGAGCCGGAAAGAACTCGGTGACTTCAAGAAGTCGTCACTTGCCAAGATGACGTGGCGCAGAGGGAAAGGGAGTTAGCAGAGAGAGTACATGGCGCACGCCTTAAGATGACGTGTGTTCTAACCACGATTCATACAGTTTTTGAACCTAGTTAGGGGCACCGGAGTAAGTGCCTTTAGTGATATCGGTAAACCGTTTTAATACAAAATACATTTGATCTTTCCTTATTCGTTTTATCTTATCCTAAAAAGCAGACAATGGCAGACAGCATATGGAGGTACGGGGACAAATACGATATTTTAAATTTTGCTCTCTCAAGGTGAGTATAACTTCTAAACCACTTGTCCTATCAACTTGGTAAGTATCTGAGAGGATTTCTTTCACTGAGAGGATTCAGAAAATATGGTCATTTGGTGATTTATCTTTATTCAGTAAAAAATTGTCAATTTGGCCAAATTTCCAAAATTGAAATTTTCAAGGTCGATGCGCGACCCCTAAATATTGATCGATTTTGGTAAAAATGGTGTCAGTGTACTTCCACTGAACCAAGTCATGGGAAAAACTTTGACCAGCTATAATATTTTTAAAAAAAGTGAAAAGTGATCCACCCTATTGTACAGTTTAAAGACACTTTATTATTCACACCTTGTAAATTAGCAAAGCTACCCAAGGTAATGGGTCTATCCGCTGAAGTTTCAAAAGGATATTTCCCTTACACATTCCTCACTAGCGAAACTTTAAATTACGTCGGACTACCTCCACCCAAACATTACTTTAATTATGAATGTATGAGCACAGATGAGCGTGAAGATTTTGACTGATACTACAACAGTTTTAATGAATGTAATCCTTATAATATAGCTGATGAATGTGAGCGTTATTGCGTGAATGATGTGCGCGTGCTTAGAGTATGTTTCCAGGTCCTTAGAAGGATGTACATATGCCGTTTCAAATGCGATCCGTTGCAAGTCGCAACCACCATCTCCTCATTATGTTTTATGGTGTTCAAGAATAACTTCATGCCTAAAGACACCTTAGCCATTATCCACAGAAACAACCCCCGCAGTTATGGCACAAGGTTATTTACTGGCTCATACCTCATACACCTACAGCAGCAGACAGGTGTATACATAAAGTATGCCCGCAACACCGGTGAAGTACCCATTAAGGTTAATGGTCGTGTTTTTTGGGCTGATGGTCTAAGTGAAAACCGTGTCACTGGTGAGAAGACTGTGTACTCCTTTAACGGTTGCTGGTGGCACGGGTGCCCCCGTCCTGACTGTGGGATCGTAGGAAATATCCACGGTAGATCGCTAGCCGACAGTCTTGCATGAACTCGCACTCGCGACCAACTTATAGGCTCCCAGTTCATTCACAAAGTTTTGTGGGAGCAAGAGTATGATGAACGGATGAATGCAGATGGACAGTACCGTGAAGAAATAAACACGCTCTAACGTTCAATGATGGAGGATCCTCTCAAATGCCGTGATAGCTTTTTCGGAGGCATACAAATCCATTCAAGATATACTTTCCGCCTACTGAGGGTGTGAAGCTCCATTACTACGACTCCTGCTCCTTATACCCCTACGTGATGAAGAACAATCCGTACCCCGTAGGCGCACCTGAAAAAATGGTGGGTCCCGCTATACCAACCATCGAGGAGGTTTCGGCCAACTTGAATAAGCGCTACTTTGGACTCTCTTTCGTAGATGTGCTCCGCCCTCGCAATTTATGGATGCCGATCTTACCAGTCGTTATAGATCACAAGCTCATGTTTCCCCTGTAAGTGAAGTGTGCGGAAGAGAACAATGGTGATTGTGACCATACACCCAACCAGCGTAAGATCAGAGGTGTATATACAAGCCCTGAACTGGCCCTAGCCTTTTGCCATGGATATAGAATTTGAAGATACATGAGGTATGGAGGTTTCAGAAGCTACCCAACCTTTTCACACCATATATAAACGCTTTTTTGAAGGATAAGGGTGAGGCGTCAGGATATCCGCGAGGGGTTGATACCGAAGATGAAAAAACGTCTTATATTCAACGTTACCGTGATCGTGAAGGTATACAGCTTGATCGTACCCAAATTGTAAAGAACCCTGGCAAGCGCTTTAGCGCAAAGTTGTGCCTAAACAGGCTTTGGGGAAAATTTGTACAGAATACTGGGAAAGGGAACGTTCATTTGGCTCAAAGTTATAGTGAAGTCTGGGATTATGCCAACGCACCCGATAAAGAGGTCATGGAGATTGTGAATGTAGATAATACTTGCATAATAAAGTACAACAATACCGAATTGTCCACAGATACCTCACGGGTTACAAACATACCTGTAGCCAACTTCACAACAGCCTACGCACGCATCAAACTTTGGGGCCTATTGCATTCTCTTGGTCGGAGGTTTTGTTTGCCGATACAGATATCGTGATATTCACAGCGAGGAGGGGTGAATACATGCCTGCTATTGGGGAGTTCCTCGGAGAGCTAACTGACGAGATCAAGGATGAGTATGGAGACAACGCATACGCAGACTCGTTTGTGTCAACAGGGCCAAAAACCTATGGGGTACGGGTGAGGATAAGGGATGATACGAAGTATATCGTGAAGGCTAAGGGTATCACGTTTAACCATACGAATCGGCGGGTCGTTAACTTTGATTCGTTGAAGGAGTTAGTGTGCTTGGAAGATGATGAGGGTGACCGCCCGCCCTAACTGACTGTAGACACCCACAATTTTCGGGCACACAAGCTTGGGGGCGTGAAGGAACTTAGGGGTACAAAGGTTTGCCGTAACACCTATAGGAAACGCTACCAGGTGCCTGGTACCTATTATACCGTGCCATTTGGATACCCTAATCTTTGATATGTCCATTGTTAGCTTATTTATTACACGTATTTGTAAATATACATATACCTTGAATATTTCGTTTATTAAATAAATCGTGTTTCAACTAGCGTTTCACTTTCTCCTTTGCGTGCGTGCGTGCGTACGTGTGTAGAGTAAAAAGCTAAGCCCCGCCCACTGTAAGACCAGCAGCGTGAGTCATGCCGCAACCTGAGCATGCCTCTATCCCTGCGTGCTCAGTTGACCTCTGTATACCCTTGAGCTCAGACCTGTATTCTCTCGCGTAGAAGAAAAAATAGTAATGGCTACCTTTAATATTGCGTGTTCAACATTTATGAAGTGGTATTCTGCAAAGTGCATAGATGAGCTGGATACTGAAAAACTCCCTATTCCCCCCTCCTTTGCCTCTTTTAAGGTTGCATTGAACCGTGCGAAAGACCGAGATGTTCAAATACTCTACGGGTATTCTGGCGAGGGGGTTGTAGGCTTTCGTAGCACAGACGATGTATTGAAGTATGTTATAGAGCTAAGGTTTATAAAGGCACACATATACCGCGAAGTAGAAGAAGCAACAGGTTCAGAAGATAAGCAGCGGTTATGGGTAGTGAGTCTCGTGGATGAGTGGTGTGACAAGCGGTATTATATCATGTTATACCATACCGACTACGCGTACCCTACGGTTGAAAATGTAAATCTTGTCATCATGGACAATCTTAAGTATTTTTACTACTATATTAATATATATCATGATGAAGTTTGTAGTGAGGTTGTGGCTAATGGACTGTGTGTTTTTAACAGATTTAGAGACGAGTATCGCTTGTTAAACAAAAAGGCCAAATATGAACATATGTTTCTCTCTAATAGCGCGCCGGTTTGTGAAGATGTTTAGTTTGTGGAAATGAACGTGTGGTGAGTGATAAAACATTAAGCTCGTTTCGGGAAATTCTGTTTGTCCAAGAGTGTGCGAACAAGCCTGTACACGCTTTAGCAGTTGACGCATTCCGGTGCCGCCCACCCGTGTACCTCACGAAACATAGGAGTTCGAACAAAACCATACACGTTTCATCAGCGTGACTCATCCCGCCCCGTCGAGCCGATCCGACCACCTGTGGCTCATAGTCATCTCAGAGATTGAACCGAGTGGACGTTCGAACACGATGGAACTTCCTTTGAGAAGCATTCTCAACGCCTCGTACGATGTCTCCGTGACGAAGTCATTGCGCGTATTCAGGCGTGAAATCGGCACCATTAACTGTACCTGAAATGGTTTGCAGGCAAGCAAGCAAACGTAACGTTATTTATTTAAGTGCTGAGATGAATAGAGTCTTCGTGATAGTTGAGAAGGGAGCAGATTAGTGACGTCCCCTCATATGCCGTTGTTTGCACGTTGTGTATAAATAACGAACAACCATGCATTGATATACGACTGATGTGGAAGAACGCATCTCATAATAACGTTCTTGTTCCTACGCGAAACCGTTTCATCCTCAACAGAATGTTTGAAATCGTCGGATTCCGCAAGCTGAAGCCTATATTAGACGCCTGTGTTACGGATATGATTTATTTTGACACGGTTCTTGAATACGCATACACCGCTCTGCTCGACGGATTTATCGAATGTAGGAATGAACAGGGCGAGAATGGTCTAGAGCTGGATGCATATTTAAAAGTCTTATATTCTTCGAAATATCCTGAACTTTGGTACAAAGCACTTGAGCGGTACAGAGCTAAGCTCGCCTACAATGTTCACCCTGAAGAGCTGTACCTCTATATAATGAATAGCTGTCGTTACGACTTGGAAGATTATTTCAATTGCAGCTATGCAGAGTGAAGAAGTTTATAAACTTGTATTTAATAATGATTTTGTGGTTAACGATGACCTCTTTGTGCGTGCTTTTGACTCTATTCTAGCCGTGTTTAAAGATGACTTTCCCGCCGGGTGTAAAGTGGGCACAAAAATAATGTTGAATGATATGAAAGCCATTTATGTCGAGTATAGACCTCCGTATCAGTTGAACGGTGAAGTGATGCTTGGACGGTTTTACCACGTCGTACAAAGTAATGGCGATGTGGATGTACGTAGACTCTATTACGTGCGAGTTTAGCGTTTTGCACCGTATAACATAAAGGATATATATTTAAATTATATATATATATATATATATATATATATATATTCCTGTACTAATATGCATTTTGATTATACGTTTCGTATATTTTCAATATATTTAATATATCTATATTTTTCCTGTACTAATATATTGATAATGCACCGTTTTGTATATTTTTTATTATATATTTCCCATTCATGATGCTATTATTATTTTGATCATATATATACACACCCCATTGTATATTTATTTCCATTAATTCATCTAAATAATCAGAATGATGTATTGGCGTTTTATTTATTCCTTTTTGATTGTAACCGGTATTTAATTATATCATTTTGCTTGGTTTTTAAAGCGGATTTCTAAGGCGTAATATATGTTAACTAAATAAGTGCAAACTGGCAACTCATACGGCAACTGAGAAAGGGAGATAAACAACATGAACGAGCGTTGCAATAATCCTATTTGTTTAATAGGTCTGTCTTTTGGACGTATTTAGCGACGGTCTACCAGGAGTTGGTTGATGGTGGGTTTCACCAGCAATCGTTTGGACGTTTGGTTGTAGACCTCATATCGGATACACGGTGTTAATGCGGTGAGCTCCTAAAACGTCGTAGCCCTCATCGCCTTTTGATGGGTGAGCTCCTAAAAGTCATAGCCCTGATTTCACCATCTCCTGTTGGAGCTCTTAAAAGTCTATACGATTGTTGGTGATGCTTTTGTGTGTGTGTGTGTGTGTGTGTGTGTGTGTGTGTGAGATAATAGGGATGTACAGTCGATGAGTGTATGCATGCTTTTAATTCGTTCGGAGGTTATATACAACCATTTATGCCTTCTAAGAAGCCTTCTAAGCCAACTGGCGGAATAATATATGCTTAATTAAATAAATAAACGCAAACAGGCAACTCAGCCTTCTAAGCGAACTGCTGATTAAGCCAGAATATATACTTAATTAAATAAATAGCGAATCTGGCAACTCATCCTTCTAAGCCAACTGGCTGATTAGGAAATATATACTTAATTAAATAAATAGCGAATCTGGCAACTCAGCCTTCTAAGCCAACTGGCTGATTAAGACAGAATATATACTTAATTAAATAAATAAACGCAAACTAGCAACTCAGCCTTCTAAGCCAACTGGCTGATTAAGCCTTAATATATGCTTTAATTAAATAAACAAACGCAAACTGGCAACTCGGCCTTCTAAGCCAACTGGCTGATTAGGGGTCATATAAGACAGCGGCCGCTCGGCTGAAGTCCGCTTTTGCCTCCCCAGAATAACTACCCGCAAGGGAATTAGAGTTCATCTCGCCCAGGCAGACTAATTCGAGCAGCATTGAATTTGCTTGGACCCCGCAGACAAGACAACGCTTCGTTTTTCTTCGCCGAAGTGCACGTGTCAGTAGTATTGGTGGCTAAAAGTATAAACCCAGGACATCGCAGAAATAAGACTACTTCTATTTGAGCGCGTTCTACGATAGTATGTGTCTTCACTAGAGACCCAGGGCTTGCTGGGGCCAAGCCGGAGGGCAGGGGGGGGTTTCACTAGAACCCGTCTATCGATGCGTGCATCAATAGGATCTGACGAAGGAGGTCTGAGGCTTAGCCCGCTGCGGACCAGATCAGGGTTCGCTCGAACTGCATCCAGAATTGCACTCGAACTTTGGCATGACATCACCCCTCGGGGGAAATGCATGTCAGGGCTAGAGGCTTCCCAAGACCACGGTGCGACTCTAATCACCCCGTCTCCGTGTATGGAAACTGCAATCCTGATAACCAAGCCTGAGGGGAGGCGGCGCTCATAAGTCCGCCATGAGTCATCCCCCTCAGGAGATGCGGCCAGAGCCCATATCATACACCACCATTCTCACCCCCCCCCTCCTGCCCGATGGCCGACCCCTGGCGACCCTATCTCGCGACACATTTTACAAGATGGCGACCGCAACGCCCCAAAAACAAATGCGACTAAAAATCAAAGCAACATCTAAGAAAGCTACGAGAAGCTACGTCATCTCGGAAGTTTTCACGAGGGCACACGTGCCCTTCATCCGAATTTACGGTGAGCACCCTACGTTCACCGCAGTATGCAGGGAGGAAGACGCGTCGAAGCTTCTGGCGCCTGAAACTAAAGAGTCGCTTCGTACCGCGGGCATACAAATCCAGGTGCCCCCTAATATCAGAGCCAAGAGCTCTGTCTTTATGAGAAAACTCGACCGCCACATCGGATGCCGGTCTAAGGAAGAAATAAAAGAGGAACTAGAAAAGGAGAACACGTGGGCCAAAGTTGAAGAAGTCACAAAAATCAAAGACTTCACCCACGTCGTTAAAGTTGAATTCAAGACCCCCGAGATTGCGCGCAAAGCAGCGGAATCAGGACTGTTACTATTCCACATGTTCGTGACCCCTTCTCAGATCACCGTGGACGAATTTATTACTGTCCTGACTTGTTTCAATTGCTATAAATTCGAGGAGCACCCTTCGAAGGACTGTCCCACCAAACACATCACGGTCTGCTCCGATGCGCAGTAGTGGGACATAAGTGGACCGAATGTAAGGCCACACAAAAGAATGCATCAACTGCCACGGCCCGCACCGTACACTGGCAATGGCATGCCCGAAGAAGAAGGAGGCCATCCGACTGAGGAAGGAAAAAACTCAGGAGGACTCGGCCGTAAAAGAGCTGCAACCGTACAGAGCTGCAGTCAAACAGTCCATCGAGGAGGCTCGCTCCCACCTCAGTCCCACAGAAATCGTACTTGAAAACTCAAACAGCCTGACCCTATTGACATGCGTCATACACGCTCATCTCCTCAATATGGGCACCCCAGGCACATACTCGAAGCACCTAAATGACATGCTCAGGAGAAACGGCATGCCGGAAGTCAACGCCCCCGACGATGTCCCCTCGGCATCTATCTTCGCGGCACGACTTCCAGAAAGGACAACTGCCGCCTCCGACGAATCAGACAGTGAATCAGAACCTGAGCCCGAACCCGTACCCAAACCCGTCTCTGCCCCAGTATCAGACAACGAAGCGGAATCTTACACGGATGCCCCACGACCCCGCCGCACTCGTGCGGGAATACGGGAGGCACCGAAAGTGAAGCCCCTAACCGGGCAAACCTCTTGCCCCAAATCTCCTGAGAAGCCGAACACTGAATCCTCTAAGCCGTTACCGAAGAAGTTGCTCGTACCCAACACAAGGCCTCAGATCTGGGGCTAAGGATCGTCGCGAAGGCCTCCAACCCCTTCCCTGAACCCATGGTGCTATCCCAACTGGTGAAAGGGCTGAGAGAGGGATCTTATAAGTACACCTTCGAAGAGAATTGGACACCACTTATGACATCCCACTCTTGATCGAACGACAAGAAATCGCTGTCACGGTGAGGACCTCGACGTTCTCCCGGACCAGGCATCAAAAAAATTCGTTCAGGAAATGCGACGCGCTCCCCCACAGGCACTGAACCAAAAAGCAAAACACAATCAACATGCACGCGCAACAATCTAACCTAACGATTCTTCAGCAAAATGTACTGCATTGGCAAACGCACAAGACGTCTCTGGCCAATACCTACAGACTAATCGACCCAGACATCATCCTCATTAACTCACACAGCCTAAAGGCACCCCAGCAAATAAAACTGTTCAATTACAACATCATACAATCGAACAGATCGCAAGAACTGCATGACGGTGTTGCAATTGCCGTCAAACGTGGTCTTCGCTTCGAAGAGATCACAAGCTTCGAAGACGAAACACTGGCAGTGAGGTTAAAACTGGGCCACGAAGACCTCATCATTGGGACGACATACTGCCCCCCGAGGAGGGGCACCATCTCATCAGCAGATATTATCAAACTTCTGAACTACAACTGCCCAGTTTACATCATCGGAGACCTGAATGCCAGACATGTGGACTTCGACGATAACTACAGTAACCATTACGGGAAACAACTGGCGGAAATAAACAGAAGGGGGAAAATGAAGTGGTTAGGGCCACATTTTCCAACTTTTTACGGCAGGAACGCCGGAACGATGCCCGACAAAATTATTGCCAATAATCTGGCATACCTCAACACTCATCACTATCCGGGCCCGCCACACCCAGCGACCACGTCCCTATCATCATGAAGATTGCCTGCGCTCCTTTACAAGTCCCAATCCGTCCCCGCCCCTCCATCCGCAAGACGAACTGGGAGGAGTACCAGGCTGACCTCGCCCAACACGAGCCCTCAGAACTGAATGGTGGGGGGATAGCAGCAATTGAAGCTGCCACGGCAGACCTTCTGAAGGCGCTGAAGACTGCCAAGGAAAAACACGTACCCACCATCACCCACCGCATTCTGCCACACCCCTCCCCCTCCGAAGAAATCGACGCCGCCACACGCCAATTAAACGTCGTCAGGAACCAGATGGACAGCGGCATAAATTACCTGCATAACAAACTGCAATACAACATCCTCAGAGCCCGACTACGAGGCTTGTGGATTGAAAAAGAACACGACATGTGGAACGCGCTCGTCGACAGGATAGACGTAGAAAGAGACCCTAAAACCTTCTGGTCACAGATAAGGAAACTAAAAGGAACACCCAAAGCTGAAAAATTCAAGACACTCCGGAATGAAAACGGAAGACCTCTCATCTCGGACCAAGAAATAGCGGAAAGCTTTCGAAATCGTCTCAGAAGAACGTTCAACATAAGCGATGAAGAAAATGACCTGTTCGACGAAGACAATGAAGCAAGGGTCACACAGTGGCTGGAAGACAACCACGAAAGGATCCTACCAACGGATAGGGCAGAACCCCTAAATGCCAACTTCAGAATTACGGTGAAAGAGGTCACTGACACGATCAGCCTCTTTAAAGAAAAGGCACCAGGCCCCTCCGGAATCACGAAAACCCTGATCCAAAAGTCGCCCCCGAACATACACGAAGAGATAGCAAACATATTTAGCGCCAGTCTCTCCATCGGATACTTCCCAAAAGCATTAAAAACCGCAAAAATCATCATGATCCCTAAAGGAGGGAAATCCGCAGAGTTCATCGAGAACTATAGACCCATCAGCCTGTTAGAAGTACTCGGCAAAACCCTGGAAAAAATACTCCTTCGGAAACTGAATTTCCACCTCACGGTCAATGGTGCACTTTCAGACGCCCACATGGATTCAGGAAAAAGAGAGGCACAGCCACAGCCCTCGCCATTCTGCACGAAACGGTGGCAAACAAACTAGCGTTCAGCAGAAGAGTCTCGATAGTACTGAGAGATGTGAAGGCCGCCTTCGACAAAGTGTGGCACCAAGGATTACAATACCGCATCCTCGAACAGAACATGGACGCAAACTTAGGAAAATCCTTTGCAGCTTCCTCAAAGATCGAAAAGCTTACGTCCAACACAAGACCCACACTGGCAAGCTCTTCGACATCCAGGCGGGAGTGCCCCAGGGAGCGATACTTTCGCCCACTCTGTACAACCTGTACATCGCCCAATTGCCTCCGCCCCACCACACACCCGAGAAGTCATCTACGCGGACGACATCACGCAAATAGTAACATCAAACCTCGGCAAAGAGCAACACGCCAACAGGCTGAAGAGACAAATTGAAAGAATCAATGAATTCGAGGAACGTTGGAAAATTCAGACAAACCAACAGAAATTCACAGTTATTAACATTGGCCACAGGAACGTTCACGCACTAGAAATAAACAACCGAATCCAACCTTACAAGCAACAAGGCACAGCTCTCGGCCTGACCATCAACAGCTTTGGCTATAAAAACCACACCACAGCAAGGTCAAACAAAGCGAAAGAGAGCTCAGTAAACTCTACCGTTTCAGGGGACTCTCGGTAAAAAATAAGAAGATGCTGTACACGGCGCTCGTACGGTCTATCCTCGAATACCCGGCAATTCCACTGCACACAACGAGCGACACAAATCTGATGTTGCTACAAAAAATACAGAACGCTGGAACAAGATTCATCCTGGGGAAACGACTCAGCGACAGGATATCATCCCAGGCACTGCACCAACAAGCAAACTTACCAGCCCTCAATGTTCTGCACAGCAGGGCGGAGAAAACTTGGAGGAAGGTACAAAACACCTCTCCACAGACCTATGAAGAACTCGATATTGGACCTCAGCGCGGGAGAGAGTACTTCTACTTCAAGAGAAGTCTACCCCGCAGCAGAAACCCCCCACCAACGGCACTTTTTGTACCGTATAGAAGATAAAAAAAAAATAAATAATAAAAAATAATAATAATAAATAAATAAATAAAATAAAATAATAAATAAATAAATAAAATAAAAATAATAAAAATAAAAAAATAAATAAATAAAAAAAATAAAAAATAAAAATAAAATAAAAGAGGTAGAAAACCCAAACTAAGCTAACAAGTCAAGCACCCTACAAAAGCTTGAACGCGCAAGGAAGGTGATCACCTATCACCAGACCTTAAACCCCCCAAAAAAAAAAAAAAAAAAAAAAAACCTGCGCATCCTTGGTGAGCCCGAGGACCTATCAACTCTTCATCTATATTTCCCATTTCCCCACTTTTTGATATCACTCCTACAACTCTAATTTCACCTCTTATAACGTCAACAACAACAACAACGGCTGAAGTCCTCATATGCACCTGGCAGTAGCCGGGTGAACATCTCTCCTCTTCCTTTCTCTCCTTCTCCTCTCTCTTTCTGTTGGGGGATAACTCCGTCTCCAAGCTGCATAACCCTTGTTGCTCTTGCAGCATTCCCCCTCCCTCATTTTGGGGGTGTCTTGCAACAAAGGGGTGGGGGTCGTACGAAAGGGGTGGCACTGTGAAACATTTGCAATTGCATTGCACCCTACCATTTTGCGGTCATACTACTCTCCTCCAAGGTCTTATTCTTTGTTAGCTTGAAAATACGACGTAGCACATCTCCATTGGAAGGAAGTTTCCTTCCGCCAATCGAATCAATTGGCTGACCAAGTAGCCATATTTCTGTTCTATTTCTTGTCATTGATGAGCTCGACATAATAAACAATTATTTAACAGTAATCTTAGATGAATGAAAGAGTGGTAACCACACAATGAGGGACACAATGGCACAACAACCTCGCTTGCCGTCTAAGATCAAACTGAGTCAGGTCTACCGCGTGATAACACCCTCACCCCCAACTCCACCTCCATCCCACCCCCAACACCTACACGATGGATCAGTATGACCGTATTACTGAACTGATTAGGCCTGAGTCTCAAGTATAGCGTGGGAAAGTAATGAAACTGCATTTGAAGGCAACCTGCGACCTCAAGCGTAAATTGAGTTCTTTACTAATTATGACAATAATTTTGGGTGGGGTGGCGGCACCCCTCATAATATTTCAAATTAGCTCAAATTTCTGTGGTGGCCTTTCCTTAACAGTGTTAACAATATTAAAGGGTAAAACATTATAATTTCAAAAAAACATTTTTTTGGGACCAGTCTAATATATATATATATATATATATATATATATATATATATATATATATATATATATATATACATATATATATATATATATATATATATATATATATATATACATACTGTATATTGTTATTGTTGACTGGACTGTCATGTACAGGGTGCCCATAATGTCTTGTCACCTCAGTAAAATACTAACTGATTTTCGTTTTTAATTCAGACCTATTTGAAATGTGTGACAGCAGCAACTATACGATTGAACAATATAATATTAGTGCAGACGTCCAGGACCGATTCATTGGTGCAGCTCCTCCAAAAAGGAGCTGCACCATTGAATCGGTCTGGAAGTTTGCACGAATATTTTCAATTGTTTGCCATTACGTGGTCGCTCATGGACCCAGGTACTAGCCAATATGCGTTGTTCACTCATATAGTTGCTGCTATCACACATTTGAAGTGGGTCTGAAAGAAAAACAAAAATCAGTTAGTAGTTTACTGGGTGACAAGACATTGTGGACACCCTGTAAACCAGAATATGGGTAAATATTTTGTGATACAGTCAATGAAAACGTTCTGTCATGAATCTCCCTGTCTCTTAACGATAAATATTGAAAAAAATGGCGTTTGAACACAGGATTTTTTAAATGACTGAACATACGTTTTGGTATTTACAAGCTGGCCCCATTGACATTGTATGAAATTCAAAAAGTATAAATTCATTTATACACTCATAATCACAAAAGGTTCAATAAATTGTAACTTCCCAATAATAAGCGAAGTTAATACATTGGAAATGGTTTATTAAACAGGACACAAAAGTGGAGTCAAACCTCGAATCTCAGTGTCTTCACTTCGGTGTTACTCAGTGAGCTTGGAAGAACTGACTTCCAAGAGGGACATATCACAATTGTAAGTGAGAAAGCACTTTAACCATTTATCGCGCAGTGTTACTTTACTGATTTTGTTCTGGCTAACGCCAGACGATATTATTCAGTCTCGGAAAGACCTCTCTGCAGTAATAGGTTAAGAGACGTTTGCTTAGTCCTTTACTGCAGAGGTCTTTCCGAGATCGAATAAAATAGTCTGGCGTTAGCCAGAACAAAATCAGTAAAGTCACGCTGCCCGATAAAGAGTTAAAATTTCAATCTGTAAACTAAGCATGCGCAAAAGAGTATTAATATTGCACATTTGAAAACTTGTCGATCGATTTTTACAAACTAGTTGGTGATTCTATATAATTTGAGTGCGCTGATCTCAAAAATATAGTTAGTTTTTCCCTATCACGTATGGTTTTCTTACTACAGGGTGTGTCATAAATCCCCCATTTATCCCCAAATGTGAACCATCTTATCGAGACCAACATTGGATTGTACATGCTAAACCATAAATTTTGTTGTTATAGACTACAGTAACGCTTACATAATACTGTAGGGTAAATATATATAACAACCAGTCCCGTTCCCAGCAAAATACTCTCTCCCCTCCCATCAATGGGTGGTTAACATTTGGGGACAGATGAGGTATTACAACACCCCTTGTAGCACGAAATCTTTAGGTGATAGAGTAAAACCTAATTAAAGCAGAATTAAATAGCTCCTAGCTCTTGGACAAGCATATTGCTTGTTTATGAAAGAATAAAAAATAACTGAAAGAAACAAAATATATTTACCTTCTTTACTTGCAAACATTTCAGGACTTATTCCAAAGACTTAAGACGACGAAGGTAGATCTGACTAATGACGACTAAACCGGTGCTTCTTTGATGTTTTCATATGCTGTGCGTTTGGCTGAGCTCGTTGCAGACACCAGCAGTAATCCGCCATCATATTTGTATGCCATCTTCCTTGATATCTTCTTTCCATGGTTTTGATGTCCTGGTGAAATCGTTCCCCTTGCTCCTCACTGACATCTCCGAGATTTTCGGGAAAACGGTCAAGATGCGAAAATAAGAAGTGAACTTTCAGGCTCATGTTGCAGCCTAAGGCGCAAAACTTTTTAAGCATATTTTCCACCAGTCTTTCATAATTTTGGCTTTTGTAGTTTCCCAAGAAGTTTTCAACAACATCTTTGAAACCAAGCCATGCTTCTTTTTCTTTATTGATCATTGTGTTCAGGAAATGATTGTCTGTCAATAACTTTCTAATCTGAGAACCTATAAAAACACCTTCCTTTATTTTCTCGTAGCTAATCTTTGGATATTTTGAACAAATGTACTTGAAACACTCACCTTCTCTATTCAATGCTTTGACATACTGCTTCATCAAGCCTAACTTAATGTGCAAGGGTGGTAGGAGGAATTTATCTGGTTCAACTAGATGTTCATGTTAAATGTTCTTTGATCCTGGGGTAAGATTCTCTCTAGGAGGCAAAGTTTTCCTCTTCCAGTGCTGGTCACGTGCTCGACTATCCCATTCGCAGATGAAACATGGCATCTTAGTGTATCCTGATTGCTGCCAAAGTAACATGCAAAGGACTTTGAGATCCCCACACAATATCCATCTGTGATTTTGATACTGAATTTTTTCCAGAAGCAGTTTCATGTTATCATAGGTCTCTTTTAAATGAGTAGAATGGGCCACTGGCATTGATGCATATTTGTTACCGTTGTGCAGTAACACTCCTTTTAGACTGGTTTTAGAGGAATCTATAAACAACCTCCAGTCACTGGTTTGGTATTCGATGCCTAGCTTGCACACTAATCCTGTGATGTTCTTGCAAAATACCAAGGGACCATCTTCTTCGAAAAAAGGCACGAAGTCTTTCTCACGATTTCTGTACCAAGCGAAGTATGTGTCGGATGCCAATAAATTGTTCTCCTGCAATCTAGACTCCAAAAGTTCTGCAGAGTCCTTAGGCAGATTGAAATCCCTGACTAAGTCATTTAGTTCGGCTTGGGTTAATGGTTTAGGAGGATTTCGGTCAGCTGTTGGCTGTTCATAAACATCATCATTGTCTGGATTTGGAGCTGAATCAGAATCTGAATTGTATTGATCCAGACTCTCGGGTGGGCGGGGAATAGGAACTTCTGGACCATGGGGTACCGGCCTTATTGCAGATGGAAGACGTGGGTGTTGAAGGCTCTCTTTATTCTTTGCATTATAACCTTTAACATTGCAAGAACAGAAGTAGCAGTCGTCGGTATGGTTTCTTGGCTCGCGCCATACCATAGGGATCCCAAATGGCAAACTTTTCTTTTTACCTTTGCTCCAATTCCTTAGTGCCACAACACACGTAAGACAAACCTTGTGTGGAGCCCAACTTTTGTCTTGATCTCCTAATTTAATTCCAAAATAAGCATGATAAGCTCTCTTAATGAAGGTCGTTACATTTGTCATTTGTTTTACAACAACATACCGACCACAAATATAACAAAATATGTCTGGACTATGGGTACATCCTCTAGAAGCCATTATTAAAATTTTAAAGACGTAATGTTAGAATTATCTATCTGAAAAATATGAAAAAACGAAATTAATTAAAGATAAAAAAGGTAAAAAATTACAAAACGCCCCAAAATTGTTTTGCTAATAACTTTAAAACTGTGGGTGATAGAAAAAACTGGTAGCATTTTTTAATTCAGCGCAGCGAACTGCTTCAGAATCACAACTCAACATAAAGAAATCGATTTTCATGCAGATCGGTGTAATTTGACATGTACTGCATTAAGCTTTACTCGGAATAACCTAATTAAATTAGTATAGGTTCCAGTAGTCTGGATACACTGGGCCGTAAGTAAAGTAGGTGTGACCCACGTATCCATATTACTGGAATGAATCGATAGTGAGTATTTGTGCTTCAGATGAAGTAAATAATGTAATTTCATAAATATTCTTCCTTTAGTTTTGTAGCTGGTATCTTGTATATTAAAAATTTGGGCCTACAAAGCCTTTTGCCTTGCTTTATAAACACACACACACACACACACACACATACACACACACACACATGATAATAATATATATATCACACATTACCACACTACATACTTCAACGTTGTATGCTAGTATGGAAGTTGTATGATTATAAGAAGCATGAATCACACCTAAACCACTATTAAATTTGGAAAGGACGAACGGCCACGAGCTTTTTAGCTTTTTGAATTTCCTCCTGAAAGGTGTTTTGTGTTTTAAAGCCTCCGCCAATGGCCTTCATCCGCTTGCTACATTCCACTCCCGCAGCAGCCACCTTCCAACCATGACGAGAGAAACCCACAATAATGGCCAGATAGACCCCCCTCAAGACTTCGGCTTTTTCCTTTCACGAGTCCATTTAAGCCCTAATGAGTTAAAAGCGGACGCAGGAGACTTACGCAGATGCAAAGCTAATAAACAAGGAGAACGAAAGAGTGAGAGAGAGAGAGAGAGAGAGAGAGAGAGAGAGAGGAGAGAGAGATACCTGTATGAAGATACTGAGAGAATATTAAAAAAGTGCATGTTGACAGAATAAAAGAGACAAAGATAAACAAATAGTTAGATGGATAGATAGATAGATAAGAAGATAAATAACTAACTACAGAGAGAGAGAGAGAGAGAGAGAGAGAGAGAGAGAGAGAGAAAGAGCGAGAGAGCGAGAGACAACTGGAAAAGCAGCATTTGACGACCAAAAGGGTAAGAGAAGAATACGTAAACAGGGAAGTGAACAGAGGTTCTTAAAGTTTGAATAAGAAAAGAAAATTTTAAAACCGTTCAGTAAATAAATCAGAGGTAATGAGACCTTTCTGAATGCATTTTGCATTATATTTTAAACATAATACCCAAGAACATTTCCGAAATAACTTTTTTATAACTTAAAAGAATGATTTCAAAATAATCATTTATAAAAAGATGTAAAGGTGTGCAGTGCATTTGAGGGTATCAGCAAAGGGTATCTTAATTTCCATCGTATACTACCCAAACTGGGAAGTAATTTTTCTACCATGAATTCTTATTTTTAAACTAATAAAAAAGCAATCAATGGCATTCTTTTATAGTATATATCCGTTTCTAATGCAGAAATTGGCCCTTCGCTTCTATGGAAATTAAACGGGGGTTCCCCTTTCTTTAGAGCGACTTCAAAACCAATTAAACCTCATTTTTAAAAACGTAATTGGAAAAATATTACAATTGACAAACAAAAGCATTACGGCGGCGCGAAAGCTTGTTAATATTCAAACCTTGTTTCACTTTTATGAATGCAAATTATATCAAAGAATATCCTTTGAATCCATTATCATGTCGCCGACAATTCTATATTCCCCTAAACACCGTTTTGAGTGGTTGGTATATAGGCAAGGCACAGGAAATGAAAAGAGAGAGAGAGAGAGAGAGAGAGCGAGAGAGAGAGAGAGAGAGAGAGAGAGAGGGACATGAAAGGAAAATAGAAATATGACAGACAATATATATAAGATAAACTCTATATATGAAGGCGAAACTGTAAAAAATAATACAAATACAGTATATACGTATATGTAAATATATGCTCTCAACTAAAATACAAAGTTATTCAGTTTTTGTTGATAACTGACATATAGTCACATAAAATGAAGAAATGATGCAACATGTCAAAATTATAATATATATATATATATATATATATATATATATATATATATATATATATATGTGCGTGCGTACGTGTGTGTGTGTGTGTGTATGTGTGCATGTGTGTCAGTGTGTCTGCAAAACAATATTTTTAAGATATCGGAAAAAGAGAAGGAAAGCAGACGGAAATATTTGGTGATAGGGCTCTCTACATTTTACAAGATGAAATATATATAAAACAGAGAGAGAGAGAGAGAGAGAGAGAGAGAGAGAGAGAGAGAGAGAGAGAGAGAGAGAGAGAGAGAGTAAAAGGATTTCCTTCAAATGAGAAACAAAATGGTTTCCAATATAAAAGGTTTTTAACCCTTCTTTGAACGAAAAATTATGGAAGCGTTTTAGCTGGATTGCGATAAGAGGCGTTAGGACTGTAATCGTATTAATATTGAGTGATTAGAATTAAGATCGAAGACTCTCTTTTGATGTTAACTAAGTGGGGGAATATGAGAGGAACTGTTATTTGTTGATGTTCGCTTTGGAAGAAGTAAAAAAAGAAAAAAAAAAATATATATATATATATATATATTATTTTAAAAAAAATTTATTTAACATACTTTCCTTCTTCAAGTTGCGTTTATTGACGCTAATTCTTTGTTTAGAACGTTTTTATACGCTTCTAAAACACGGATTGCAATACATAAAACGTGTTTACAGTCCTCTTAAACCGTTAAGTATTGTTCCCATATTAGTTACTTTACGAATGACACGCTGTAGGACGCATTCAAGATATATTTCCGTCATCCCATCCTGCATGATTAATTTACAGGCATAAACTGAGCTCGACGAAATACATGATAGCGGAGAAGTGTCGAGTCCCTCTCAGACATTAAACTCGAGGTGGTATTATTAGTCGCCATTATTAAGGATATAACGGTCGTTTCATCTGTGTTGAAGGAGTCGTAAAGTTTCTGAAGTTGGTTAATGTATGTTGATAATGCCGCTTTTTCATAACGCAAACCGTCAAGGCTTAGAAGTTAATTTGTCTTCTATTACTGCTCATTTGCGAGCAGAAAAAAAATAGTTTGCTTTTTTTCTTGACTTATGCGGGTGTAATTATTTATATATGTGTTCATTTGTCCGATGCATTTGTGTAAATGAGGGTAAGTTGGTAAATGAACAAATGTCTTGGTGCGTATGCGTGGAAGGAGTGTGTATATAAATTTTAGTGTGTATGTAAGTGCTTGTGTAAAGAATAATATTTTATGATTTCCTTTTAATATATTTTAATACAAAATTTCACTAGCATTTTTGATTTCCACGTGCCGCACAAAACATACTAATCTGAAAAATACGTCCAACACAAAGGCAAATCTTTCCTGTGTACATTATGATAAACCTTAAAAAGAAGACAAGAATAACACAAAAATCATTTGGCGTTAAAATTTCAGTTATATATATATATATATATATATATATATACACAGTGAGACTAGAATTTTCATCAAGATGTAGGAAATTCTTTCATCGAATAAGTGCCCTCAGGTGATGACCGTATTTTCGTGAAACTTCGATGCTTGATGAAATACTATTGGAGAACTAATTCCTAAAAAGTAATTTCATCTAAATCTATTGGAGGAAATGTCAGTTAAATACCCTTTCAGAATATTTTCATTAACCAGATGTAATTGCATGCATATCAATTTCATGTTAATCAGGAACAACACACTAACAGCAACATAAGTTTGGAGATTAAATACATTGGAAATAAATTTCCCTTACCTCGGTAAGATTCGAACTAATGCCACTGAAGATTCAAATTTTGCGAGCCGCCACGATACCCACGCGGCTATTGGATATTCAGATATATTGAGAGTTTTGTATATATACGCTTTCGCATTAGTTTTATTATGCATATTTTAATATGTACACTATTTCTGTGTATATTTTTTTTTTCTAAAAGCTGCCGCTAAATATTTTTTGTTTTATTAACTTTAAATTTTTAACGCCAAAAGTTTTGTGTGTTATTCTTGTCCTGTTCTTTTTAAGGTTTATTATTATTTGAAACGAGAATTGGTGGCAGATTTGAACCTCTACTGAGGATGGAAGGAAACACAGATGAGAGCTGGAGAGCTGGCAGAGACGTAATTAGAGAGGAGGCTGAAAGAGTTTTGGGGATAAAGAGAAGAAGGAGACAACGTTGGATGATAGAGGAAGTGTTACAAAAGTGTGATAGAAGGAGAGAAGCCAAAAAAGCAAAAAACGCTGCTCCCACTGCAGAGAATTTACAGAGGTATAGACAGAGATGTAGAGAAGTGGAGAATGCATGTAAAGAAGCATTTGAACCTCTACTGAGGATGGAAGGAAACACAGATGAGAGCTGGAGAGCTGGCAGAGACGTAATTAGAGAGGAGGCTGAAAGAGTTTTGGGGATAAAGAGAAGAAGGAGACAACGTTGGATGATAGAGGAAGTGTTACAAAAGTGTGATAGAAGGAGAGAAGCCAAAAAAGCAAAAAACGCTGCTCCCACTGCAGAGAATTTACAGAGGTATAGACAGAGATGTAGAGAAGTGGAGAATGCATGTAAAGAAGCATTTGAACCTCTACTGAGGATGGAAGGAAACACAGATGAGAGCTGGAGAGCTGGCAGAGACGTAATTAGAGAGGAGGCTGAAAGAGTTTTGGGGATAAAGAGAAGAAGGAGACAACGTTGGATGATAGAGGAAGTGTTACAAAAGTGTGATAGAAGGAGAGAAGCCAAAAAAGCAAAAAACGCTGCTCCCACTGCAGAGAATTTACAGAGGTATAGACAGAGATGTAGAGAAGTGGAGAATGCATGTAAAGAAGCAAAGATAAGTTGGATAGAAAGTTTATGTGAGGTGTGAAAATAGTTACAGAACTGGAAACCCACACATAATGTATAAAACAGTGAAAGAAATAATACAGAAATGGAACACAGAAAATAATATAGTGAAAGATGAGAGAGGTCAGAAAACAAGCTTGGTAGAGGAAACAAAGAGGATTTGGAGAGAGCATTGAAGGGAGTTTTACAGGGGGAAAACCCTATGGTAGATGAAAGAAAATACCCGGAATTACAGGTGGAAAACGAAAGAGAAACTACTCCTCACATACTAATAGATGAAACAGAGCAGCAACTGGCCTCCCTACCAAATGGAAAGGCTTCAGGAATTGACGGCGTGACGGCAGAGTTGCTGAAAGCAGGAGATAAAATAGCTACCTGGCTGAATAGCTTAAACCAGCGAATTCTAGATGGTGGAAACTTACCGGAAGACTGGATAAACAGTGTAATGATACCGATACATAAGAAAGAGGATAAAGCAATGTGTAGCAATTACAGACCATGAGTCTGCTACCACACGCCTACAAGATACTGGTGAAGATTATCCAAAGGAGAATGCAACAAAAGGAAGAAATTTTGTTAGGAGAGGAACAGGCAGGATTTAGACCAGGCAGGGATACATCTGATCAAATATTTAATCTATGCCAACTGACAGAGGAAATGTGGCAATATGGCAAAGCGGTATACTATGTTTTTATAGATTTTCGATAGGCCTTTGACTCGGTGTGGAGAAGGGGATTGTACCAGGTTCTGATGCGTTTTGGCTTCGAGGAAAACATTGTTAATTTGATAAAAAGATTGTATGAGACTATGAGAATACCAGAGCAAGAGTGAGGAAGGGAAAAATGACAACTGATGACTTCAGAACTAACCAAGGAGTGATGCAGGGATGCCCGTTGTCACCCCATCTTTTTAATCTGTTCCTGGAGATGGTGATGGGGGAGGCGCTTGGTGACTACGAAGGAGGAGTGAAATTCGCAGGAGAATACGTAAGCAATCTAAGATATGCAGACGATATAGTACTGATAACAGAGACAGCGGAAGAAATACAAGAAATTACTACTAGGGTGGAAGAAGCATGCATAAAATACGGGCTAGAGATAAATTTAAACAAAACCAAGACAATGAAGATAGGAAGGACGAGAGAACGGATGGCGGTGGCACTGGCGTCGGAGGAAATAGAGCAGGTAGAGGAGTTTAAACATTTAGGAGTGTGGTTCACGCAAAATAGAGATGACTTTAAAGCGGTGCAAGAGAGAATTAAACTGGGGTATGTGGCGATGAATAGACTCACCAAGATATGGAAAGACGACAATGTCAGCAGAGCGCTAAAGATTAGATTATACTAGGTAATAGTGGTACCAACAGTTTTATATAGTTCGGAGTGCTGGACGATGAAGTTAAAAGAAAAGTTATTATCGTTGGAAATGTATTGTCTGCGCCGAATTTGTAACATCCGCTGGTATCACAGACGAACAAATAAATATATAAGGAAATTGACTGGCATTAAATTCACCATAGTGGACAGAGTGGTGGATGCGCAGAGGAGATGATAAGGCCATGTGGAGAGGATAGGGGAGGACCGACTTCCGAGAAGGCTGATGTACGGAAGAATAGTGGGATCGAGGCCCCGGGGACGCCCAAAGACGACGTGGCTCAAGACTGTAGAAACAGAGAATCGGGGTTTAACCTGGTGCCAGAGAACAGATCTGGCCAGAGACGGGGCGCAGTGGCGAGATTACCGACGGGGGAGACGCATCGCACAGGACCCAACCTGGAGACCTCCAGATGGGAACTAAGTGTAGGTCATTATGCCTGCAAAAAAGATTTGCCTTTAAGCAGGACGCATTTTTCAGACTATCTATGATTTTTGTAGGCAACGCCTTTTTGGGATCACATGAAGATCAGGGCCCCCATGTATTCTTGTTTTTTGCTTTACAGTACCACATATGATAATAAATTAAATTGAATGCCCGGTTAGGTCAACTGTACGCCCTTGACGATTGGTTAGGTTAAGTCGTGATATTTTTGTTAGTTTTAACGAAGATATCCTTTGGTAATTGAGGCTGGGGGCCCTGATCTTCAGGTGATCCCCTTTTTGTCTTAAACACAAACTTTGCACAAAATTAGAGGTCATCCTACCTTTTGAACAGAATTTTTGAGCCAGTGAGAACTTAACATTTACTTTAATCTCACGAACCACTTGCATTTTGAGTGCCTTCAAAAAGTTGGTCTCACTGGCTTTGGATGTGAAGCTCAAAATTTTTATGGCTGTGATATTTTTTTAAGTTTATGGACTGACTTACTTTTCTTAAATTTCACTAAAGAACATAAAATTTCGTACAAGCGTGTTCTGACTAGATGCATAAAATTATTTATTATTTTTTCCACAAACAACACAAATTGGGAAATATCTCCATTTGGCGGAGCTTAGAACTCTGAACGAATAAGCTCCGCCCAGTCTTACGCGGATGGGCGACTCACTCAGCTGAACAACATTTTAGCCACATAAACTTTGCTCTAAACGTTTTGTTGTGAATGAATATGTTCGATGTTTACATCACATTATTCGCGCGACGAAGTCCTCTATCTTTTAGTGTAAAGTGCTGTGGTGTAGTTTCTTCTGAAAAAGTTATAACCTTCAGAAAAGCAGTCCGTGAAGTGCTTGCTAGTCGGGGTAAAAAATGATTTGTCCGCGCACTACCGTGTGTGAACGATACATATTAGCGATTTTTAAATTTACTGCAATCATTTAAACAAAAAGTCATAAACATGGCAATGCATCATAATTAGTAAGTTTATTCCAGTTCACTAAATTACCCAGTCACGTGACTTATACTGAAACAAAAAATTAAAGCATTAGATTATATGGAGACATTTGGTACGCACGTATATGACCTAAGCAGAGACGCGACAGATTCGTTCCATAAAAAAAAATTCACTAAATAAAATAAATAATGTTTCTGAGTAAAAACCTGTAATAATGATAATAAAAAATCTTCTGATCCTCCTCACCTTTAGGATTTTGTATATTTAACAGTTGTATATTGCATATCTGCATTTTTTCTGACCATTTTTTTTTATTATTCTTTATAACAATTTCTTACAAAGAAAAATTTTGTAACAAAAGTTATTTTTTGTAATTTGCTGCGAGATTTATCCTTTGTAGAGTAAATTTAAAACAGAATAATTTTAATCAGTAAATATATTTTTACAAATTTTTGATTTTGGCTCTCTTCTTCTTCGATGGGGGAGGAGGGGGGGAAGCGTTTTTAGCTAACATTCGCCGTGGGCCCCTCCTTCCTGCATAAAAAAGTTATATAATATAACATTCCCGAAAATAGAACTTTAATTAAAAAGGATACATTTTACAGGTTAAAAAAAAGAAAAAAAAGAAAAAAAAGAACCAAAGTGTAGGATGGCAAGAAAAATTGCATATGAAAGGAGGTTAAATAGCGAAATGAGAACTTTTAATTCGGTAAAGAATTGCTGAAAGAAACGAGAAAGAAGATAGAAAAATGGCCGAAACTTTTGTTCAACACAAACCACCTTCAAAAACAGCTTTTGATGGGTTTTCCAACTTTATAATCTACTCATAAATGATGTTTTAAAGCTTTTTTTTTTTTTATTCCTTTTCAAATAAAAAAGAATGGTGAAAACATTTATCAATTCTGAATCGTATCTTAATGGCACAGGATTTGTGTTTTTGGGGAAGAAGAAACGAAGCGGTAATTTTTAATGATGACAAAGTATATTGAAGAAATTGTAAGGAATAGCTGTATACAGATTCTCTCTCATGGAAGTACGTCTATACACACATTTTTATGTTACTTTATACACACACATTATACATTTATTACGTGTAAAAGGCTTTCATTCTCTTTGTACAGCATATAATTTTTTTTTAATGGAATATTTTATTACAAAAGTAACATTATCACAATGTGAGGATATGAAAATAAAAACAATGAAAAGTTCAACGTTTCATCATAATCACTATTAAACTTCATCAAGGTAACTGAAGTAATTACAATAAAAAGTTAACCTTTTTGTTAAAGGTTTGGATCACCTGAAGATCAGGGCCCCCATGTATTCTTGTTTTTTGCTTTACAGTACGAATATAATACTAAATTAAATTGAATGCCCGGTTAGGTCAACTGTACGCCCTTGAGGATTGGTTAGGTTAAGTCGTGATATTTTCGTTAGTTTTAACGAAGATATCATTTGATAATTGAGGCTGGGGGCCCTGATCTTCAGGTGATCCATATATATATATATATATGGGGGTAAAAATTTTTTTTTTATATTTTAATGTGTTCAACCCTTTAAATGGTTCATTTCAGCATAAAAACAACTACCGTAAAATATTTTAGCAAATTTTTAATTTTTAGGGGTTACTACCAGCAATTAAAAATTGACAAACGACTCAAACTGTCAAATTTTTCCAATATTGTTATACAGTTTTCCACACCATTAAGGAGGTACAGTACAAGGCGCATTGTTTTTTTTTAATGTGGAAAGCTACCCCGTAGGTCCTACCATAACCACAAGCATGCATAATTAAACTAGCATGATATTTGAGACATTAGCTGACCTTACTTCATCAATGTCTCTTTTTTCTATCAGGGTAAACAGCCCTGTAGTTTTTCACTACTTGTAGCAAGAATTGTTTTTGATCTTCGTCATGTGTTAGTAATTTATTATATTCATCCATTAATTTTACTCCTCTTTCCGCTATATCATTCACGACTTTCCACTGTTTGATAGATTTCTTAGCGGAGTTATACTCTTCATCATTATGCCATTCTTTAGCATCTTTGAGTAAAAATTTTGAACTAAATTCTGTTATTGTAAAGAATCTTTGAGTATTTGATGTGACAAAATCTTTTAATTTCTTCGTTGGAATAAGTGCAGGATCTAGAAAAGCCCGTTTTGCAGGAAGAGTTTATGTTGTATTTTGCAAGGCCTTTACCATTTTGTTTTTTGTTTCAGTAAGCACTTCATCATCATAAAAGGCCAAGGCTACCAGTTCTTCTGATAGGTACCAGAGGTGACCTAACAGTTTTTTAATAGCAACAGATGCAATTGTGTCATTTATTTGTTTGTAGACTACAAGATTCTGTAATAATTCCAGATCAAGGCGAGGAGCGCAAGATGGCACAGGAGCTGTAAACCATGACTTTACATATAACCGAGTAGCAAATAGACAGATGTCTTTTAGTCCTTTTTTGTCTTTTACTGAAATTTTGACCTGAGATTTGGACATAAAAATTTTTAATGACTATATAATTTTGGCCATCCACCTAGCCCGATGAAGTCTCGCTGGATGTTTAAATTTGATTCCACCTTTTGGTTCACCTCCCAAAAAAATAATTGTTAACTGCAATAGTTCTAAGTAATCGTCTCTTGGTTGGAATGTATCTAGTTGATTTGCTGCAAATGTAATTATGTCATCTTTGATGTCATGAATATTTTCATAGATATCTGGATCTGATAATGCTCTTTCGTAGTCTTCCTTATTAATGCTTGACCATTTTTCTCTGAACTTCTTAAAAAGGACTATATCTGGGCCAGAAGATGGTGATAAAGACTTTGAAACAACAGCTTCCAGCGTAATTTCAAATATGTGGTGTTGACATGCCAGCCACAATAAATCGTTGTCGAATTTTTGTTCTAGAAGAATAGCTGCACCATTTCTAGGACCAGTATTGGTTGCCGTTGTATCGAAACATGCATTTTATTTGTTCGCAGATGCCCCATTCAAGCGATGTCTGATACACACAGCATTTGCTGTCAGGAGACCAGTACTTGGATCCAGTTTAGGCACACCAAGAAGTTGATCAACGCCTTCTCCTGAAACCAATAGGGGCAGACGGTCAACAATATGCATTCCTCTAATATCTTCAATTAATTTTCCATCCCAGTGAATTGTTAGGGGCACCTCTGGCTTGAATTCTTCTTTCAGGTTCTCTGCAATTTTCTTTCTATATTTTATCCTCTCTCTACGAATAGAAGAGTAGCTAACATTGTACTCTTCTGGATTTTTTCCTAGACTTTGAATTGTTGGCATTAAAACTAGAGACGCATTTCTGTCATTCAATTTTGCAACATCAAGACTTCCTAATAATTTATCATCAAACAATTTTCTACGTTTGCCAACCTTACTTTTCCATGTTGAAGGTTGTGCAGCACAGAAACTAGATTCATCACTTTTACTCTCCTCTGATTCTGATGATGTACTGGTGAATATGACAGCCTCTTCATTCTTCTTTCTTTTGATCTCTTCTTCTGCTTTTCTGCTGCTCTTTGCTCTTTTTTAGCAACAGCCTTATCAATGGTACCCATTTTTCCATGACGTCCTTTCTCACGTTGCATTTTCAAGAATTTCTTATCTTCTATTTTTATAAGCTGCATAGAATTCTAATGAGCAATGTCAAATAAGTTTTCAAGTTTATCTTTCCATTTTCTTCTTTATTATTTAAATTTTGTGATCTTTTCAATTTGCTTGCTTTGTTTTTCTTAAGCAGCTGCCATTCCTTCAGTATTCTTTGAATTTTATCTACTACATGTATTCTTTGTTTTGCTGGTATTCCTGCTTTTTTCCAAACTGCTAGCACATCTGCAGTAGAGCAGCATGATTCTCTAATGCCTTGCTTTTTAATATTTCTGTAGTGCATGAAGAGGGCCATCATTTCCTTCTCTGATGGTAATACGGATGTTTTTAGTACTGCAGAGGGCTGCCCAATTAGCCATACTTCAGTTTCTTTTCTTGTAGAACTTCTCCCAACTGAGCAACTAGGTGATGGTGAGTTAGGCCTAGCTTCCATAATCGATTAATTGGTATCAAAATTACGAGTTCCAAACAACAATTAAAAGCAAGCTAGTATATAAACCATTAATTAAAAATTCTGAAATATAAACAATTAAACATAAAATCATAAGTTGTAAAAACAATCAAATTGAAAAAAAGGGAAACTTTGACGCCTGGTAGCACAGAGTAAATTTTATTTAAAATTCACCAAATTTGGCATACACTACATTTTTGTCATGGGGAACAAAAATACAGGTTGAACAATTAAAAAAAAACTTCGATTTTTTTGAATCACCCTAAATTATATATAATATATATATATATATACTAAAATAATTTGGCAACCTTATTCTCTGGACAGTTTGACATAATACACAGAAGGTTTCAGGAGCCTAATTTACAGGTTTACAAACGACCTCTCGTAAAAAGATGTTCGGATTGCCGGTATATCGAAGATAAATGTTTTTTTGCGCTGCACCTTAATTAGGTTACCTGTGACCGTGTTTGGAAGCTACTCAGAATGTGGCCGTTGTAAAAGACAGACTGATAAAGGTCATGCAGGACACTTTACGTGCATCGGTTACCAGTAATTAATGGGGAAAAAACGTTAAGGAATACCATCAACAGTGGCGCTGGAAAAAGAGCGTGCCTCCACTCGTCATTCGAACCTATCAGGATTCTGTGACAGTGAAATGAGTCAGGAATACAGGGCGCCGACATATCCACCGCCTTGGTTACGGAAGAGGTGTAGCCTGTAGGAAACCTTTTCTTTCTGAAAGGCATGAAAGGGCCCTCCTTTCTGCATAAAAAAAAAACCACAGTCGAAAACAGTGGGCTACGAAAATAAAGATGACCTTTCTTGACTTTTGGACCCATGTAACGTAGTTCTTACATGAATCCAGATTTCAGCAGTTCACATCTGGGTAGGAGTGCGGTGATTTGGGGGGGGGGGTCGAATGCGAACGTGGCCCTTAATATACTTTGGTCTTTAATATAACCTTTCAAATACACATACAAAATAGTAGCTTAAGAGTCAACATAACCGATGCCAAAAGCGTTCTGCGTCTGGGGGTATGAATCAACCCCTCGTTTCATCATCCTGTCTCTGCTGGCTGAACGAAACCACGAGGTCGTGGTCACTTCAGTCGATCCCTCAGTACAGAAGAATGGCACACAAAGGAGAAAGGATTAATTATACTTAATGCAAAACGCTCATTTCACGAATAATGTCTCAATCCGTACGATGTTCATATAAAATTTAACTGAAAAACTTAACATTCAGATCCACGCGTTCGTACATTCATCACATCGGGACCCTCACAAGCACACAAGCGAACAAGCACGAAAACAAACGTATTTTCACTCTATTAATTTATTTGATCATATTTCCTTTATTTGCATTTTGAGTTTAGCAAAAATGCATCGTAAATTTATATTTTATAACGTTATTCAATTTCGTTTCTTAATTATCCATTTTATTTACTTACTTTCTTCTTCGTTTTGCACTCGGTTTTATGTTCTGTTTTTTTTTATTTATTATTTTCACTTACGTTCTTTCTAAAATTTACTTTTTCGTTGAAGGATTCAAACATTTCGTGTCAGTGAATAATTCAAATAATTTTAGTTTTTAACAGTTTCAAAAAAAAATAATTCTAGAAAAGAGGAAGTTTCTGGAGTTTAAAGGGTCTGAATACACGATAAAATGTAAAATGTAGTCTTTTCCTCACTTCTATTCATATACTGTATATATACATATATATAAGCTTGTTTGCTCAAAATATATAAAAATTAATATAATAAAGTCGCTAATATATAAAAATATATAAAAATTAATATAATAAAGTCGCTAATATAGAGCGCAATAAATAAATGCAATGTAGGATGGAGCAACATGAATTTTTATTTTTCTCGCAGTTCAAAAATTGCTGTAATAACAAAGCTAAATTTATAAAGAAAGGAAAATAGTTGAACTTTACTTGTATTTAGTTATCGTTCCCTTTTATTATAATAAAATAATATATTATACTATATATATATATATATATATATATATATACAGGGTGTCCCGTAAGTCTGGACCCATAGGGAAAAATAATAAAATTACAAAATAGTCCAAAAATTTATTTATAATATATTTTTTTCTTATTTTTATTATTATTTTTATTATTTTTTTATTATGATCTTACTCCGCTGGAGTTTTATTTGTGGGGCCACTTGAAAGCCAAAGTGTACGAGGTCAAACTTCAGAACATTTTCCACCTTAAAGCACGCATTGTGGGGCGTGTCAAGAAATTTCTGCGACTGTGATTCAGAAAGTGCTGTCGCAGTGGAGATTGCGTCTTCAACTATGTGTGCGACACAACGGCGGACACTTTGAACAGATTATGTAATAAATTTTTGGACTATTTTGTAATTTTATTATTTTTTCCCTATGGGTCCAGACTTACGGGACACCCTGTATATATATATATATATATATATATATATATATATATATATACACAGGGTGTTCCAGAAGTCCTGTCTCCTGTCCCGTAATATACAACATGATATTAGCTTTTGAGGCAGGACTTCTGGGACACCTTATATATATAAATATATATATATATATATATATATATAGGCGAGCGGCCGGACCCCGATTTAAACAATTTTAATTTCCCCCCTTGTACAGAAGGTTGTAAAATGTAATATGTTTTTTATTAGTCCTTAGTATTCAGTGAACACATTTTTAAGTGTTGTCCCCAGTTTTTGATGTGCGGTTGCCATGGAAACGCCAATATAAACAAACACCTAGAAAATACCTGAAACTTTATCCAGATGATAATTTGTTTTAGTTTCGAACTGAAATACTGTTAACTAATCAACCTATACTGTTTATTATAAGTGTTTACTATCTAGATACACAACTGAATTATCACATTATAGTAAAACGTAATACAATCATATATTGCTATAGGTTAGGCCCAGTTTTAAATTTATTTCCTCCTTTTATTATCACAATATTAGATTAAGACAAATGTGTGCTGTGACAAATATTGTGGAAATGTGTGGTATTGTTGAAAACCACAGTTTAATTATTATTTTTATTTCAGACGATCATCTATATCAAGCATGGCAGAACCTAACTCAAATCCATTAAAATTTGTACAGGCAAAGAAACAGAGGCTGTCAACAAATTGGGAGAAATGCGTTATATGTCAGCAGAGTCGCAAAGAAAAACTGGTTGTGCCCACAAAAGTGGGTATTGAAACATTATTGTCAACATCATTGTTACGGCAGGATGACCTTTTACAAAGTCTTGAATCTGAGTTTGATGACCTTACAAAATTGCATAGTATATCTGTTACATATCATCGTAGCTGTTATCAATCATTTACAAGTAAGAAAAACATTTCTCATGTTAGTACAAAATGTAACACGCATGATTCTGCATCACATGGTACTGAAGAACAAAGTGTTCGGACACGGGCGCAAACTTACAGATTTTTCAATGTGTTTAATATGCAACGCGCGAAAGAGGGACAGCATACATAAGGTACAAACAACTACGTGCCACAGTAATCTCTATCAAGCAGCACAAGCTCGGAAGGACATTTCTATGCTGCCAAAATTGAAGGAGACGACCTCATTGCGGCTGATGCTGTTTACCACAAATCCTGCATGGCAAGCTATACAACTTTACAAGCAAGCATAGCATCGGTGTTTCAAGGAAAATGGAAGGAGAGAACATATACGAGAGGCAGTGGCGACTGGCGTATAGGAGCGATGGAGCGGTCGCTCCCCCTTGCTTGAAACGATAAATATTAATTTAACAGATAAAAAATATATTAATTTTAAGATATTAAAAAAAATATTCTTGAAATATATTTTAAAAATTCATGTGGCATATCATGATTCATGAGGCATTTTGAGTAAGCCTTCATACAGTACATAATATTCTAAACTTATAGCACAGCTTCAACCAGCGTACTGCTGTTTGAATACAAAATAATATTGCAGCCGAATGGAGCGATAGATTTTTCGCTCAAGTAAATATAAATTATATTTTACTGTTGTAATGAAAATATAAGTACAATCGCGAATTTTTTTTATAATAACAACTTTATTTTTACTAATAGTTACTTCAGTAATAATGATATAAGCCATTTATATGTATTTTATTGAAATTATTACTTATTTGTAATTAACTAGAATTGTACGTCTGGCATAGCCGCATATGTTAATACAAGTACTCTTGTGAGCGACAGTTGGATTCGCGCTAGCCTATTGTGAGTCCGTGTTGTCGTACAATTTTATGAAATCGCACCCCCATACATTTATACCACGAGTCGCCACTGACGAGAGGGCACTAGTAGGAGAAATAGATGTTAATCTACAAGGAAAAGCTTATAAGTTGAAAACCCTGCTAGACAAATTCCAACAGCTGTTACCTGACTACATTGATACCCAAGCATACCGTGCAGAAAAACTTCAGCGCTGTTTCATGAAGCATTATGGTGATAACATTGTTATTCATGCCCAGCGAGGACAGTTCAAGTCAAGCATTGTTGTCAGTAGCAGTATCAGCTTAGGAGATGCTGTCAGAGCCTTTGCTCAACTGAAAGAAGATTTCAACTCTAATAAGATGACACTTGGTTTTGCTGAAGAACAATCAAATGATTCCAGTGAATTCAGAAAGCTTACTTCATTCTGCTATTGGTATGCTTAGACAAGAAATAGCACAAATTGAAAAGCCAACTGAGTACTACACAGCTGCTGAAATCGGCCTGAAAACATCTGAAGAATTTGTTCCAGCACTTTTACAGAAGGCGTTTCTCTGGTTGCTGAGCAAATAGGCATTTGAATCGTGTGATTCAAATTACCAGCCAGCAGAAAAATTACAACGTAGAGTCTTCGCTCTTGCAGAAATATATACCACATGGCTTAGTCTCACGACAACATGGAGGAAAGCTAATTCAAGAAGGTGACGACAATATTGATATCAATTGTGTAACCATTGATGGAAAGGGAACATTTCATTCCATGGCCCATGTTGTATTTCAGGAACAGGCTATTGATACAGTTGGGACTGGTCTGGTCGGCAGAGTGAAGATTGGCCAAGCAAAGTCATTGTCTCTCGACTGCAATGATGCCAAGGCATTGGAGAATGTACTGCATTATGAAAAGCCCAGGAAATGACCAGAGCCACCTCGCCGTGATGATGCGAAGATCAAGGTGAAATCACTACATATTGCTGGATCAGACATGCAGATAGTGGATCTTGCTTGGATGTTTCTGAGAGCAATTCCGCGTGGTAACCTTTCTGTTCTTTCACGTATTGACTACAATACAACTAAAAAAGTTCCCGTCTGGACTGGATACAATGCATCGATGACAAAAATCCAACTCACTCGCACAGCTGCCACTTATGCTCCAGTTATAGATGCAAAGCCTGCCGATCCATCAACTGTCTACACAACAATGATCAGAAGTCAAGAAATGACAAAAGCAATGGGACAACTCAGTACAGTCCAAACTATGGACCAACAGCTCTATGCAGTAGCCCAACAGGTGAAATGGAACAAACCAGACGACTTTCCCAATCATGTAATTAGCCTTGGTGGATTCCATAGTGCATGCTGCTTCATTGCTGCCATTGGAAAACTATGGGGAAGTGGTGGACTGAGGGATCTGCTAGTGGATAGTGGGACTTATGCCCCAAACACAGCTGACATGATGCTTGCTGGGAAGCAGTTTCACAGATCTGTCCGTGGTCTAACCCTTTCATATGAGGCACTGATGCAGCTGTTATTGACAGAATTTGTGAAGTGATGTAATGCCGACCAACAAAGACATATCTCAACAGATATGGCAACAGATTGAGGATACCTATGAAGCGATTCAGAATGGCAGTGATCAAGAATCTGCAGATGTAGCAAGTGAACTGAAGGATCGACTTACTCATGATGTTCTTCCACTACTAAGTGAATTCAAACAAGAACGTAGTGCAGACTCACCACATTTAAATAGTGGTCAATGTTGCTGGATGCAGTTCAAATACTACTGAACTACATACGCAGTGAACGTGAAGGTAACTGGTCATTACATCTGTCCTCACAACTTGCAATGACGCCATACTTCTTCGCTGCAAACCGTACTAATTATGCACGAGGGGGTACCCATTTATCTCCTTGATATGATGGAACTTCCTGAAGATGTCTCTCAAGCATTCAATGATGGTGAGTTTGCAGTTCGTCTGAGAGCAGATCGTTTCAATGGTATTTGGAGTGACATGGGTACTGAATCAACTGTGATACGAGATGCCAAGAGTAATGGGGGTGTTGTTGGGTTCACCCGAAAGGAACCAGCCCTTCTCCGCTGGATGCTCACGAGAACGTCACTAGGAGAATATGCCCAGAGTATGAAAGAACATACTCAAGTAGCTGCTGAAGAATGTTCTATACATGAACAAGCAAAACCCTTTGCTCTCAAGCGAGATGATGATGATGTAAAAAATATGATCAACCATCTTGAAAACAATACGACCAATCCATTTCAGCCAGATGTCCACCCAGATGGGAAACTGTTGAACATTTCGAGTGGAGTCATTGCTGACCAAGATGTACAGAAGTCGCTATTATCTGCCATCGATGCTGGTGAGAAGGAAATGTACGAATTTATTGGGAATACCTTGTCCAGTGGAGGTAATCGTAGCTTCTACAGCCCTCTGACTAGATCCAAAAATAAGACTTCACTGACATGACTAAAACTACACATGTATTGATCCAAGGCAAGAAAAAGCTGGTTAATATCAGTGCTGAAATGGTGTTTCGTAGAGCACTTAAAATCTCACAGGCACAGCCAGATATAACAATCATCCATGTATTGAGGCAGCCAGTCATATCCATTCCAATATGCTTGTTTCATGAAGATGGTGCAATGAGAAAAACACATAAGGCTGAGTTGACACACACTTTGGAGAACAAGGTAGAGGTTGGTCCTATTCCAACAGCTACTGATAGTGCAACCTGTGTCTACATCAGAGATGCCATGGCTGAACTACAATCAATGACAGGCAGCAGCAACACATCTACATTTGGCGAGCTTGCCAACAGATACATGACTCGGCTGTTGACTTGTACGCATAAAGCGAACACTATAATAGATGTGTTCGACCAGTATGACACAGGAACTTGCTGCACACCACGAACATAAGATCTACCTTGCAGGTGGGTTCAGTGATGGAGAAAAAGCGGTCTGCATTTCTAGCCAAGGCGTGACACCAGTGGAAGATCTGTTTTGCTCACATGAAGAGGCAGATACAAGGATGTTTTTCCATGCTATGAAGGCAGCTGAGGAATTTTCTGCTGCCAATATCCAAGGAAGCATAGTTGTCAAGTCACCTGACACAGATGTCCTCGTGCTAGCTGTGCATTATTTTCCTCAAATGCAAAGTACATCATCTTTCTGGGTAGAAACAGGAAAGGTGACCGCTACTGCTGATCTTCATCGTCATATTCCTGTTCACAGCATATGCAATGAATTAAGTCCTGTGGTTCTTAGTCTACTTCCCACCATGCATGCTTTGACAGGATGTGATAGCGTCTCATCATTCTGTGGCAGAGGAAAAAAGAAAATGTGGAAAACCATGGAGTCATTGGAGAAGAAAGGTTCGATTCCACTCCTTGGTATTTTGGGTACTGACAACACAGTTGAGACCGAACATGCAGCCCGACAGTTTGTTGCTGCTCTATACGATCCAAAGGATGTATATAAAGAAGAACATAATGACTTGAATCTTCTGAGAGTCCGCCTTGCTGACAAGAATGTACCATTACACAAACTACCCCCATCAGAATCTAGCTTTTTTCAACACTTTAAGAGAGCATCATTTCAGACCCGCATTTGGATATTGGCTCACGTTGCTCAACCAGATATGTCTTCATCAGATGGAAATGGGTGGCAAAGAGAGGGTGATGAATTAAAGTTGAAGTTATTTGATGGACCAGCAACTGCAGAAGTATTAGATGAGCTTCTGTGCTCATGCCGTAGATGCAGACAATGTAGTAAGAACTGCAGTTGTGCAACGAATGATATGACATGCACAGAGGAATGCATCTGCAAGGCTACTGAGGACTGCATGAATGAACAAACTCATCACAAACCACCGCTGGATGAGCTAGATGAATAACCATATTATAGCATTGAGCATTAGTTTATTAGTGTGTTTCATATATGCTGTTACAACGCGAGTTATCCCCCAGTATGGGGTAGACTGCTAATAATGCATTAAATTGATATTGCGGGAGTCACCGAATACAGTATGCACTGACTTACATGCAGTTTTGTAATTGAAAAAAAGTTGAGACTTTTAGTGGAAAGATTCCAATTTTAAGTAATGATTTCTGCTTTAAAGTTATTTAGTAGTTTGCTTCATAAAGATAAGAACTGTTAAAATTTAGTTTGTTTAATTGATTTTAGTTGATTTTGTGTTATGTACATCGATATACGTATAGTAACTTAATTTTTGTTTTACAAAATCAACGTTCTTCAAATCTCAATATCGGTCCTTTCACACAGTTAACAATTCAAACTTTATTTTCAAGTGCAACATTATTATATATGTATTGTAATCATGCCAACATTTGCCTGTTTTTCATAACTGAACGATAAACTTTTCTGTTGGCATGCGAACAGAGGTCTCCATTATTAACCCATGTAGGCACAGTACTTTGTATGGTGATTCAACATTTTAATATGGCATTCATTTTGTTCAACATAGTGTATTAATGCTTAGAGTATCAAAATACCTGATTTATTGTACTCGAAATTAGTTTTGTGTAACTCATATTAATCAATTTTGTGAAACACCTGCATTTTAGGTGATATTTTTTGGGTCTAACAATAACATTTTTAGGCAAAAAATAAAATATATCATGTAAAAGAATGTTTTTATACATAAATTGATATAGTGTAGCACTAGAGCTTTCAGAAAATGTATAACTTCATGGGAAATAAATCTTGTCTTCACTGTTCATTGTGTCTTCAAAGATTTCAGTTGTAATGCGTGAATTGAAAATATGAATACACGAGTACCTGTACATAGCTGAAGTTAATGGCTGATTTTACTATCTTAGCACACTCAGAATGGAAGACAACATGCCAAACTTATATGTCTAGATGGTGCAGATCATTTTAGGACATGTACATTTCTGTACGAGGGGGGTATTAAACTCAAAAAATATGGCCTGTTATCAGGGCTGGCCGCTCGCTGAATATGGAGAAAGAGAGAGAGAGAGAGAGTGCTGCAATAGCTTGAGTGATTTCAAACGTTTCTGAAAACGCATCTCTATCATCATTGGCTAAAATACTGTAGAAATAATTGTAATTAATTAAGATCAAAGAAACTTTATATAATTTTTTACATTAAGTATTCCAAATTAAAAACTTGAACATTAATGGAGGAACCACAGCAATAAAATCAGGATTTCTAATATTAAAAAAAATATTTTAATATTTAACATTTTAATATTTAGTATTTAACATGTTTTATCGGGCGCTGACAAATCTTTTTTTACCCAATTAGTACTTCGCCGAAGGTTCTTCTAAAGGCTATAACTTTTTTCAGAAAAAAATTACACCAAACGCCCTTTATGCCAAAAGATAAAGTACGTCGTTGCGAATAATTTGATGTAAACATCGTACAAATTTGTTCACTAACAGAAGTTTAGAGCAAAGTTAACGTGGCCAATGTTTAGCTGAGTAAGGTTTTCGTCTGCGTCACACTTATTTGTCCGCTTATTCGTCGATCGAACTTGAGTGAGAATAACAAGGGTGTCCTGCCTGGAATCAATAATAGAAAGAATAATAACTATATTAAGGAAGGTAATAATGATAATGAAAACAACAATAATGATAAAGATAATAATAATAATAATAATAATAATTATGATGGTAACATTAATAACACGAATAGTGGTGCGAAAAAAAACTCAGTAGTACTTACAGTAACAAAGATGGGAAAAGGACGGTTTAGGATCGACCTGCGGTCGACTCTTCTGCAACATCCCACTCATTTGCGGGATTTGGTGGAGGATGGAGTTGCTTTCCGAACTTCTGCCCTCGTAGCCAGCCACGCATGGCTGGTCAGGGATTTTGCACAGGAACCTGTCTAGCTGGTTCTTAAAATTATTCAGGTTAGTGTACTGGAGGTTCTTCAGTGCTTTGGGCAGGACGTTAAAAAGTTTTGGGCCTCCCATTCCGACGGTATTTTCCATCCCCATTTTCATGAACCCCTGTTCCACCGCAGCTGGGACAGTACAAAATCTGCCTCTTCTTTCATTCCAGTGCGTTTCTGTTTCGTTTCTAATGTTAGGAACAAAACCTTCGCGTATTTTTCATATGTATATTATTATGTACCGTTCGCGTCTTCTTTATATATATATACACACACACACCAGGTGATTACAAATTATCTTCCCGATTTTAAACATTTATTATGGAAAAAATAACAAAGCTACAGCGAAAAGCAAGGTACACAAATAAAGAAGAACTCGAAAAGTTTTATTTACAATCTACTGAGCTACTTTTGTGGCTCTGCAGATATCAAAGCGAATTCTGTTTCCCACCATACATTTTGTAGCATATGATACTGAACTTTTCTAACAGCCTCACGTATCCTTTCCTTCAAATGTTTCAAAGTTGTTGCCATTGGTAATTTGGTGGAACAAAATCTTCATTTTTGACAGCCCCCAGAGGAAGACGTCAAGGGTGATTAGTAGGGCAGTCAAAAATTGACTGAAAAAATTAAGAAAGTTGACCTTACGAATTGAAAAAATTGACTTATAAAGTTGCCTTTACTTTCAATAATAAAAACGATACTTTAATTACTTATTCTTGCTCTTCTACATCAGTTGACCGATTGTGGTAAATTATGAAGTATTTGCCGACATTTTCTGGCAAAAAATTGCGATCCTTACTTAATAATTTATTAAGTATGGAGAAAGATCTCTCTACAGCGGCAGTTGTTGGTTGACATTGCAAAAGCTGACTTTAAACTGTTGGTGAGATTTCAGGTCTACTGAGGTTAATTATTTCACAAATACCATTTCTTGAGTCTTGTTTCAATGTATTGTTTGACTGAACACATATCTTCGCCAAGGTTGATAGAAGAAATGGTTTCATATGCCTCTCTAATGGTGCAATCAGATGCTTCCATCCTAGTCACTAAGCTAGCAATCAAACTATAATTCATTTTGATTGACATTAGTTGCTTTGGCAGTTTTTCATTAGCAACACACTCTTTAGCCTTCTGAACAATGATTCCTTCATCTTCAAAATTTTCCACAATTGTCTTCACATTTGGAAAATTGTCTGCATAATAAAAAGCAGCGTTCAGCCAGCTTGCCCAACGTGTTACAATCGGTTCTGGAGGAGTTCCTATTTCAGCAAACAATTCCTTCCTTCCAATTTTTAGTTATTTTAATTATTTATTCCAAAAAATTGACTTTATTTACCTTATTGCTATTTTTTGACCTAACAGGTAAAAGTTGACTTTCGGTTGACCTATTAACTTTGGTAATATACCCCCTACAGGTGTTTTTATTGCATTTTCAGTCGTTTCAGCGAAAAGTGCCCCATAGGAAACAATTTGACTTTATTGACTTTTGACCGCCCTAGTGATTAGATTGGGAGCACGAGCCGGACAAGGAATGGGTCACCCCACGCCCAATCCAACGATCAGGCAATTGCTCATTCAGGAATGTTGTAACCTCAGTGGGGAAATGGGGTGGCGCACCATCCTGCTGAAACCACACACCAGCTTTGTCCTCTAGCAGCTGGGGCATCAGCCACAGCTGTAGCATATTGCGGTAAATGATATCATTAATTGTTTGTTCAGCAAAGAAGAATGGACCGCACACTTTCTCAGGGGTAAGAGCACAAAACGTTAACTTTAGACCTATCTCTGACGTATTCAATATTACAAATAAAAATTCTCTGAAATATTGTTTATTTGTATATTCTGCTTTTCGCTGTAGCTTTGTCAGTTTTCTATAATAAGTGTTTAAAATTGGGAAGATAATTTGTAATCACCATATATATATATATATATATATATATATAATTTATATACCGCATATATATAGCCTTGGTCAGAATTATTAGGCACTTTTAAAATTCTTAGTAAAAATATATGTTAGTGCAATAAAGGATATAAAAACAATGATATACCTGTTACTTTTAATTATTTACATTAATTTTAATACCTGGTATGTCTGCCTTTGGCCTTAATTACCGCCTTTATTCTGTTTGCCATATTGCTCACTAAGTTGTTGCATACTGAGCTTGGCAGTTTATTCCATTCCTGCTGTATAATGTTCTTCAGTTCACTTTTAGAGGTGCATCTGTGCTTCCTGATACTCTTCCCGAGATGGGCCCACAGGTGTTCGATGGGATTTAGGTCTGGTGATTGAGGGGGCCAATCCATGACTCTGCTATTATTCTGCTCGAACCAATTTTTGCTGTGACGAGAAGTGTGGCATGGAGCGTTGTCTTGTTGGAAGATGACACCTTCAGAGACATTATTGTTGAAGATTTTGGCTACTGAGCGCTCATATACTTGATCCAGCACGGTGGTGTACTTGATAGAGTTCATCCTGCCATCACAGATTTTCAACATTCCGGTCCCTGCCAGAGCCATGCAACCCCACACCATGATGCTACCCCCTCCGAACTTCACAGTAGGTACCACGCATTGAGCATGGTATGCTTCACCTGCTCTTCGGCGAACATAAACGGCGCCAGGGGTCCCGAAAATCTGACAAAAAAGTAGGATAAATGAATTGTTTTACCATAACGGTTGTAACGCATTTAAATGCATTTCTATACAACGTAACAATATAAATAAGTAACTACTCTGAATGTGTGTCTTACCTCGAAGTTACTTTCATCGGACCAGATCACTTTAGCCCAGTCCTCAAGGGTCCAATTTTGGTGTTGTTTAGCCCACATTAGACGCTTCTTTCGGTTGACCTCAGACAGAAACGGCTTTTTCCTGGCCTTCCGTCCTTTGAGGCCTTAGCGGTACGACTGGAGATGGACTTCCCAGTTGTTGACTAAAAGGCTGCAGCGACGTCCGAGGATGATTTCTTACGATTTGTCAGGCTAATTCTTTTCAGCAGCCGGTCTTCTCGGGCCATTGTTGACCTTTTCCTACCTTGCCCTGCCCTATTCTTGTAAGACTTGGTTTCCTTGTACCTTTTTAACGTTGTCTGTACTGCACATCTTGAGCATTTCAGTTGTTTTGCAATCTTAACCTGGGATAGTCCTTGCGAATGTAATAAGACTATTTAGGCCCATTCACCTTCTGAAAGTAGTTTACCCCTCGCCATTATTGTAGCAACTACTTTTGTAAACGTATAGAACGTGTAATATTAGGTCGTTAACTTGCTTACATTTGTATTATCTTCGTTTTACATCTCACAGATTTCCTGAAAAACAAATAAATGTATGTTTTGTTCGTTATTATTCTTGATATCTTATCAAAAGCATTAAAGTTTCAATTAATCACTAAAACAACACATTTGAAATTATTAAACGAATTAATATGTAGTTTAAAACAAAAAAAGAAGGGGTGCCTAATAATTCTGACCAAGGCTGTATATATATATATATATATATATATATATATATATATATATATATATATATATATATGTAGAGAGAGAGAGAGAGAGAGAGAGAGAGAGAGAGAGAGAGAGATTATATAAAAAAGAACGTTTTTAGAAAACTGAACACCAACAAAGAAAATATAAAATAAGATCCGAATAACGTTTTCAGCCCATGCAATGAGCACTTTGCAATTCGAAAAGAAAACAGAGTAACCAAAGTGGTCGCTGGTCGAACTAAAACTGAATGAAGTAATTATAAAAACGATAATTTTTTATTTTTTTATAAAAACTGCAACCAACAAACTAAGGTGGCCGGATGTTACCCTTCAGCCAAGAAACAAACCTTAAAATATTAAGCGTATAATCATCCAAGTCAAAAGATACTGTACTTTATTACCATTAAAAAATTATCAGTGAAGGATTCAACTATTTTTCTTTTATCATTGTCATTAATGTGATCAAGGATTCTGTAATCATTAAAATTAACATGTTGTGCAGACTGAACACGTTAAATACTGGACTGTCAACTTGAGCTGTACGCACAGAGCACTTACAGTATGTTGGTAAATCCGCCTGTGAATGTCAGTACCTTCTCTAATATATTTTTCGGACAGTTATTACAAAGAATTGCATAAAATACGGCATCTTCAGATTTAATACTTTTAGTAATATGTGGTCGAATTATGGTTTTAATTGTATTGTTATTTTCAATTACATTTATTTCCGTAGGTCATTAATTTGTGCCTTGATTGGAACAGCAAGCTTGAAAATATTTTCCGTTTTAAAGGTATTTTCTTTATTATAATTATAGAACCGTTTTCGAGCACCATAGTAAGCTTCATTAATAAATTGTGAGGTATAACCCAGATTTGTAAAAGTGTTCTTAATGTACAAAATCGCTTCCTCCAAAACTATCAGGTCACAGATTCTGTACGCTCTGTATGTTTTAGTTCGACCAGCGACCCCTTTGGTTGTTCTGTTTTTCTTCCAAATTGAAAAAGGGCCCATTACATGGGCTAGAAACGTTATTCGGATTTTATTTTATATTTTCTTCCGGGATTTTAATCCTGGCAATAAAAGTCTGAGCTACCTCGCGTAAGACAAAATAATGGCGGCGCTTAAAAGTATTTATCACAGATGTACGAGGATATGGGTACTGGGTAGATTGTACGCTACCTTATTTAAACAGCTGTTTGGTGGGCTGTTTTTGCCGCCACGTCCAGACTTTAACAAGCCCACAAACCTTTCCGACACGGTAGCTTTTACCAACTGTTCAAGAAAAAGCAACTGTGTCAATACAGTGAGTTCATTCTTGACATGCTGAAAACCTTTAAAAGAAAGGACAAGAATGTAATGTTTCCCCTGCTTGAAACACTGATCATACCAAAACTAGAATATTGTTCAGTCTTAACGGCTTAACTTTACTTACTTTAGGTGAATTTGAACAACAGTTTAGGAGTTTTAAAAAAGAATTTCGAATGACATCACTGTTGTGACACATTTACTTTTTCTCCGACAGTTGGTAGAGTTTGGTGAGTTTGTTGAAGTCTGGACGTAGGGTCTGAACTTCTACAGTTTAGGTTTTAATGGCGGGTCTACCAATAGACGTCTGTGATACTTATGAATAGGCATTAAATGGTATGAGTCTTTCTTCGAAGAAGAATAATATTTATTGCGTTCTTAATGCGGATGAAAATACAGGGTGGCCACAAAGCGTGGAATTAGTAGAAAATATAATTTTAGTTGCATACTACGTGTCCCATTGATTCCAGACTTTGTGGTCATCCTGTATAACAAATATTTTAAACACTTTAAATATTTGTGGATGAATATGTTACAGAGTTACAGGCTACAAAAACCCTAAGATCCACTCTAGTTTCTGTTTTCGAACGCGCAGTTTACGGGGAAAGGTGTGTAGAAAAATTAAAAATAATTACGGCTCATATTATGACGAGTTATTTAATATAAGAAAGTATTTTCAGTATTTTCATATTTTCATTTCCGTAGACAAAAAATCTGCATCGTATTTTGTCGTGAATGAAAGGACCGATATACATGTCGTCGACAAGACGACATCCTAAAAAATTAACTGAACCTAACTTAACCTAACCCAACTTATCCTAACCTAATCTAACCTAATAATAACTCGTCGATAGAATATCAAGTCAATCAGATGTAATTCCATTGGAAAGTTGTTTCAAATCTGCCCTTCCTGCGCATGCACGCTGGTCTCATTTTTGTAAATTAAAGTTTTTTAGTTTGAATGGAGGTTGATGATAGCCTACATTATACAATAATTAGCTATCTAATATTACAAAGTAATGAAGTTGGAAAGTGAAAATGCGATAACGTTGGAAACTGCATAAACATTGGCTAATATTATTAGATTACTGATCTAAACATGTAAATATGTTATTATTCAACAGCATAATTACTGATTTTGTTATTGTAGGTTTCTCCTTCCTTTACGCTTTTAAAGTATTTAATGTAACAATTCTGTAAAACTACTTTAATTTTAATTACACACATTCCTATTTTAGTTATTGATGATGGAAATGGATCTTCAGAAACGTCAGAAATCGCTCATTAAGTGCTGCAAGCTACTGCAGTGATTATTATTATTATTATTATATACACACACACACACACACACACACATATATATATATATATATATATATATATATATATATATATATATATATATATATCGGGTGGCCCAAAAAAAGTCTTGAGATTTGAATATCAATAACTTAAAAATATGCAGTTCACACTTCCAAAATTTATATAACTTTTACCTCAATCTCTTAATAAGCCATCATAAAAATTTCAGATCTTCACATAAAATACTTTTTCCACACCTGAGGGAACAATGAGGTATGGTGAAAAAAACGAATATCATAAACTGAAAAAATTTTATTATTCACATCTTATCAACAAATATGATCAATATGTCCGCCGTCCTGCTTACAAACTAATCTTATTCTTTTCTTCCACGACATAATACATTTTATAATTTCTGCTAATGTTATTTTGTCCCAACATTCGAGGATTTTTTTCTTTAATTGCATTTCTGTAAACTTTTCTGTTTGGCATTCATAAATCTTCTCTGCTAGAATGTTCCATATGCAATAATCCATGGGATTGCAATCAGGCGATTGCGGGGGCCAGTCGTTTTTTCCAATGAAGTTCACTACATTCTGTTGTAGATAATCCTGTGTGAACTTGCTAGTATGAACTGTCGCACCATCTTGTTGGAATATGAAATCGTTTCCATAATACAGACACCGACAATCAATCAAAAGATTCTCCTCTAAGAGATTTACATAGGTTTCTGAATTAATTTTTTTATTTTCTGAAATGAAATGAATTTTCGTCTTTCCATTCCACGATACACCTGCTAATACCATGATTTCTTTTGAAAACCGACTTGTCTGGTTGTAAAGTCTCGATGGGGGAATGTCTTTCTTAAGCCGACCATAAACAACACCGTTCCGAGAGTTTCGAGCAAGCTCGATGGTGAAATCTTTTTCATCTGTAAAAACTATTTTTTAAACATCACTGGACGAAAATCTACCGAGCAATTTCCTACAACGAATTTTTCTTTTAGCTCTCACGTTGCTGTCACGTCTTGAAACACGGATCCGTTTAAATGCTTTAAGTCCTACCGTCCTCTGCATTCTTTGTATGGAACTTCGATTGATACCTAAATTTCTTGCAATTTTCCTCTGAGAGCAGTGTGACCTAGGTCGATCCTCTTGAGATAGGCTCATCATTTCGATCATTGCTATATTGTCTTGAGTGTAAACTGTTTTAGGCCGACCACTTCCACGCTTCTGTGCCGTCGAACCGGTTGCTTTAAGTTTTTTAATTATGCTATTCACAGACGTAACATTACAAGTTATTCCTGGAAATTCATTCAAAATTCTTGCCCCAGTCCATTTTTTTTCCAAGAAACACTTTTCAATCACCGCTTTTTTACCGTTAGTTAGAACCATAATTTGAAGGGGAAGTTTAAAAAACAGTATTTAAGATGGACATAGCCTATATCATCTGACGTTTTTCAGAGACTAACAGATTATCCATAGGCTAAGGAAACTACTACAAGTCTTAGAATAGTTGCCAGGTACAGCTATACACATTTAGGATTTATGATATTCGTTTTTTTCACCATACCTCATTGTTCCCTCAGCTGCGGAAAAAGTATTCTATGTAGAGATCTAAAATTTTTATGATGGCTTATCAATAGATTGAGGTAAAAGTTTTGTAAATTTTGGAAGCATGAACTGCATATTTTTGAAGCTATTGATATTCAATTCTCAAGGCGTTTTTTCGGGGGCCACACGAGATATATATACATATATACAGCATATATATATGTGTGTGTGTGTATATACACACAGCATATATATATGTACACACACACACACACACACACACACACCACACACACATATATATATATATATATATATATGTACACGATACAGTTACTTCAAAATGTCCTGTCGTGAAACTATTTTTCTTATCGATAAATATTGGAAAGAAACATACAGTTTCAGCAGAGGACGTTTTGAATCGACTGTACATAGACAGACAGAATGAGGGACGCAGAGATATATACTTATAGGAAGATTCTGATAGGTGAATAGACAGGTCGATGAGTAGATAGACATTTTCTAGAGAAGCATGAGATAATACTTGAACATTACTTCAGCGTTAAATGAACCTTCGTAACAAAACAAACGTTATTAGCGTTATCTGATAATGAATGAACAGATAGACACATATACAGATAGATGGAGCCTCAGTGACTCGTTCTGTCATTCCGGTTCACTGGAAATGTACTTTCCATTAAATCAGTGTTTTCCAAACTTTATGTTACGACGACTCCCTAACTCCCCAAAATTATGGTTGCGCCCCCTCCATTAATTATCGATGATTCAACTCACTAAAATGGCATGTACAATTATTTGTACTTGTATTATTAATCACATTTTTGGAGGTAACCAAAAAAAGCGCCTCCCTAGCCAACAGTACGCGCCCCCCCCCTAGTGGAAACCAATGCATTAATTAAATGTTTTGCATCTGAATTTCACTATAGTTTATGGCCTAAATTATATACAGTGGCGCTCATAAGTATTCGTACAGATAAATATTTCAGTTATATTCGTCCTTCTCTGTTGTACCAGGCATAGGATAGTTATAAAAAGTTTATCGTTCGTTTGGGAAAATTTAACAAATAAAAAAAATTACCTTAACTCCAACATATAATGTAAAATATCAAAGAATTTGAGGAAAATAAAAAAAAGTTAAAATGTAAAAGTTTTCATACATATACTTACAAAATTATTTATTACTTTGTATGTCCACTTTGGGTTTGAAGAATTTAAAATTTTTATCAGTAGATGGCTGTTTATTCATGGAAAATGGATGACTGTACAAATTACTAGTAAGCAATGGTCGTCGTGGTAAAGAACTGTCTACAGATCTTAAGAGATCTGTTATTGCTGCACACGTGTCTGAAAAAAGTTATAGGAAGACAGGAGAAGAACTTCGAATTACGAGTACATTTACGTTGGTTGCTGCAATTATAAAGAAATGGAAAGGTTTTGGAACAATGAAAATTCTATCAAGGTGTGGAAGAACTTGCAAGATTTCAGATCGTACAGCTAGACAGATTGAAAGAATGGCTGCTGCGAATGCACGAGTGACTGCAGGTGATATTTGCCAAACATTAAGACTGTCTAAGATCGATGTCCATCCTTCTATTGTACGTTGTACATTGAGAAAGAATGGTCTACATGGAAGAGTTGCACGAACAAAACCTCTGCTACGAAAAGTGCACAAAGAAGCCCTTTAAAGTAGGCCAAGGATAATTCAAAATGATAGATTTGCATTCTGGAATAAAGTTTTGTGGACAGACATGGCCAAAATTGAATTATTCGGGAACAACGAGCAACGGTATGTTTGCCGAAATCAAATACTGTACTGCATTCGAGGAAAAAAAATTTCCTTCAGTTAAACATGGTGGTGGTAGTCTGCTTCTATGGATATGCTTTAGTGCTTCTGGTCCAGGAAAGCTTGTTGTCATCAATGGAATCTTGACTTCGAAGAAATATCAGGAAATTTTAGGAGAAAATATATTGCCTTCTTTTCGAGAGTTGCGAATGGATCGTACCTAGGGACTGCAACGAGATAATGATCCAAAACATAAAAGTAAGAACACCATGAAATGGCTTCAACCAAAGAATTTCAAACTTTTCGGGTGCCTCGTCAAAGCTCAGATCACAATTTAATCGAGAATTTATGGTTTGATTTGACAAAAGCTGTCCGCAAGAGAAATCCTTGAAATCTGAATGAATTTTCTTTAGGAGAATGGGGTAAAATTTCTACTGAGACATGTCAAAACCTTGTAGAAAAATACCCAAAAAGAATCATTGAAATTATTCAAACAAAAAGCGGACACAAAGTATTAAATAATTTTGTAAGTAAATGTACGAAAACTTTTACATTTTAACTTTTTAATTTTCCTCAAATTCTTTAATGTTTTACATTATATGTTGGGGTTTAACTATTTTTTTATTTGTTAAATTTTTCCAATGAACGATAAACTTTTCATAACTATCCAGTGCATGGTACAAAAGATAAGGACAAATATAACAAATATTTCTCTGTACGAATACTTATGAGCGCCAGTGCATTTAGGGTGGTACTTAATTTCGAAGTTCAATACTCTAAAGTTCTCACCACTTTATTTTGTTCCAATATATATATAAACTGTTCGTGTCAAATTTCACAAAAATCGAATCATGTTTGGCGGTCTCTCAATAAAGTTAGATTTACAGAAAACGGCCCTTGTCTCGGCAAACTCGTTCAAACTCGGTCAGTTTGACAGTGATCTCGAAAAGTGCTGGATGGGTTATGACCACCTTCGGTTCTTGAGATTTCGTCATTTACATTGTTTCTCCCACATGTTATGAAAATGGCCCGAGCTCATACAACAAAGAGCATGACAGCATTGTGTATGACAGGCCAAGAAGAAAGTGAAATAACTGAGAGGAAATTGCTCTCTAATAGGCAAGTGTTGAGCGTGTTTTTCTATCATCACAAAACTTTGAGTAAGACGGTTCGTGAAAGCTCAAGGGCTGTGATCAAGGAGACTGCAGTGTTTTGCGATAAGGTTCGAGTTACAATTCGTCTGGTACAGCATGCCATCACCCAACTCGAGCAACTAATTGAAAAATGGACAAAGCTGAAGAAGAACGCCAATAGGAAGACTAAAACGCAGCGATCAAATGAATCGAAGTTTGTCGATGATTTGGACGACCTATTTGATATCGCCCATGGGTATACCCTGAACTTGATCAAGATCAAGCAGGACAGAGACTTTTTTCTTGCTCAGAGGGGGTAAAGGACCCTGTGAGTGTACGAGCCAGGTGAATAAGGTTCCTGCTTCTAAGGAATCGAGGATAACGAATAGAAAAAAGGCAAGTTTAGAAAGGAAGTGGCGTGGTGAGCAGGAGCAGCTGGCCTTGGGTAGGCCTACGTACATCACCCTAAAATTAACTCAACCAGTAGTAGCAGTGATGAGAGTGGTGTAACTAGAGATGATGGTTGGAAGATATGATGGATAAACAACGTCCTCCAAGCCTAATAAGAGAAAAAAAGAAACATCACCATTCTCAGTCTGGCAGCATGCATTAGGCAGAACAAAGCTGAGCGACCGGAAGGTGCCTCTTGTTCTGGCTGCTACGGCTCGCTGCCTTGGCCATAAAGTAGAGGGGATAAACACCAACCGCGACTCGATTCGCCAAGCTCGTGAACGAATCCACACAGAACTTGCCAAGAATTTGAAAGAACAGTATGATCCAACAATCCCTTTGTAGCTTGGGATGGCAAGCTTCTCACTGATCTTACAGAGAAAGAATAGATTGACCGATTACCGGTGATCCTGTCTGGAGCGGGAGTGAACCAACTGCTTCGTGTCACAAACTTGCCTTCAAGTAGTGGGGAAGCCCAAGCTTCCGCAGTGATGTATTTGTTGGAAGAATGGGGAGTCAGTGATCGTGCAATGACCTTATGCTTCGGCACAACAGCGGGAAACACTGGACACAGAAACGGGGTCCATGTGTTGTTGGAGCAGAAGTTGGATAAGGATCTCCTGCACTTAGTATGCCGCCACCACATCTTAGAACTCGTCCTGGCATGCGTCTTCAAGGAGAGTATGGGATTCTCCTCTGGTCTAGACGTCGCCATCTTCAAGCGGTTCCAGCAATTTTGAAAAGTCTTCGATCAAACCAGGTACGAAACTGGAGCCGACTATGAAACAATAGCAAGCACCTTGGAAAATTTCAAGAAGAGTGTAAGTGCGTTCGCCAAAGGCCAACTTCAGATTAGTCAACTCAGAGATGATTACCATGAGTTCCTTGAGCTGGCCATAGTTTTCCTTGGAGGTTTACCTTCCCATGACGGGCGATTCATAGCTCCTGGAGCCATACACCATGTGAGATGGGAGGCCACAGCATGTACGCCTTCAAGATCTGGATATTCCGGGAACAGTTCCGGCTCATTAAGCGAGAGGAGAGAGGATCCCGTAACATCTACATCTTCGTTGTCCGGGTCTACCTCAAAGCATGGTTCATTGCCCCTCTCGCCGTTTCTGCCCCCAACAACGACCTCATCTTCCTCCAATTTCTTGTTAAGTGTAAAAAAGAGAATCCTGCCTTCTGCAAAGTTGCCTGCAGTAAATTAACAAGACACTTGTGGTATCTGAGTGAGAAACTGGTGAGGATGGCATTCTTTGATCTAATTATGTCAACGGAGTCCAAGTGAGGAATGTTGAAGGCCTTTAATAAGAAAGAGGGAATGGTTGAACCCCAAATCGTATCGAGCTGGACGTAAGGAAGTCTGGGGACATGACAATCGACAACTTCGTCACCAAGAAAATTTAGATTTCTAAATTCTGACCCTGAATCATGGAGACTCAAAGAAGATTATAGAGAGGGTCTGAAGACACTTCACCACTTGAGAGTGGTGAATAACAATACCGAAAGGAGTGTGGCTCTCATTGAAGAATAGAATGCCATCATAACGAAGAAGGAAGATTAGAACAATACTTGTTTCAGGTTGTACAGAACCACTGGCGCCGCTTCCCAGGCAGTGAGAAAGAATCGATTACCAAACAACAATGAGTAGCTAGGGACCACCATATTCCCGTCAACAAGTGGCTAATACTCAGTCGTCCGCCAACAAACTAGCAGGGGGGGGGGACCTGGGTGAAAAATTTCATACTGATTATGGTGGTTATGTATGGAAATCATGGGCCGTTTTCTATCTAGGTATACACTTAACAACAGAACAAAACTTCAACTTTATTGTGCGATCCCTAAATATTATTCCATTTGAGTGAAATTTTATAGAAATTACTTTTATGTACAATGGAACAAAATTAGAGGGTGAAAGTTTCAGAATACTGAACTTCGAAATTCGCCTATATATATATATATATATATATATATATATATATATATATATATATATATATATATACTTACAACTTTGCAGATGTTTCGCGCGTCGTCGGTCTCTCTTCACACGGAGGTCAGGCTGGTGGCCCCTCCTCTAGACCTGACTTGATGGAGAATAGAAATGCTGTCCTGAGCTTCCCACCTCACATAGCCAGGTACATCCGGCTCATCCGGAACCATCCTGAGCCAGGCGTCTAATCTTATTTCAAAAACTTCAACTTTGACATCTGTGATGTTTCTGATGTCTCTTTGTAGCTAGTTGAATAGTCTTGGCCGTCTAACAACAAAGCTAATATCTTTCAGAGTTGATGATATCCCTTGTCTGGCCCTTAGTTCGGGAACAGTAGACATTCTACCTTTCCAATTTTCTACTGGTGTTGGGTGACTACGGGATTCTGTTTAAGATTAGGCACTAGTTTTTCTATTATTTTCCACACGTTTACTATGGTGTACCTTTCTTTTCTTCTTTCCAGCCTACATAGATTTAATGTATATAGTCTTTTTCCATTGTGTTCTTTGTAGTCATTGATCTTGGCTGTGAAATTTCTTTGTTCCTTTTAGTTTATTGATTTATTTTTATATGGAGACGTCAAGACTGAGCAGTATTTCAGTTTTGGTATGATCGGTATTTTCAGTAAGGAAATCATTACTTCTTTGCCCTTTTTTCTAAAGGTTTTCACTATATATATATATATATATATATATATATATATATATATATATATATATATATATATATATATATATACATATATATATATATATATATATAATATATATATATATATATATATATATATATATATGAGTGTGACTGTGATTTATGCAGGTAAATTTGTGCTGCCTTGGGGAGGAAGCACAAACTTGCGGTGCATCTTGCTCCTGAATAATCATGCACCAGGACTGATACTAAGTAGGAGTGTGTGCAATACAAACTAAAGAAAACTGCGATAAATTGAATATGATTACGGATGTTCTTGGGATAAGACTAACACGGAGCATTGTTACTCTCAGTGGTGATAAATCACGTACGAAAGCTTCGTCAGTACTTTGACCCCCTATTTGTTTGGCGATGCTGCTGCCAGCTGTTTATACCCTGAAATGGGCGTATTGGCGGAATGGTGCTCTATGTAAAAATACGTTTAGTCAGGCAGCTTAGGACCACATTTTGACAATATGGGGACATGCCGGACAAAAGCATTATTTTTTTCCTGACAATCTGTGTGCTTTAAATTTTGATATTTTTATTGGAACCAAGTAATCTGAGCTTACTGGAGCCTGTTTCAGCCATTTTTCAAAAATGGGTGGACGAAAACCAGGAAAAAATAAGTTTTTCGGTTAGAAATAAAGATATTGGCTCTGAGAGCTCAATTACTGTTATAGAATGTTATAATACAGGGTGTCCATAAATGTTTACCCTGAAAACAGTATGCTCTCATGTTTTAATGACGAATCTTACATCCGTTTTCTTTTTACAGGTGATCTCGTACACGCATAGAGTTTCTGTGCTGGTGTGTTTCGTCTACCGCATTCGCAGCTAGGAGCGCCGTAGTAGCTGTTCAGTTCAGTTCAGTTCAGTTCAGCATTGACGAGGATAATGACTTCTTGTTACGTGTCTGCTTTTCAGACGAGGCTACGTTTCATCTTAGTGGTAGAGTCACCAGACACAATGTGCGTATTTGGGGATCGGAAAACCCACGTGCCGTAAGGGAGCATATTCGGGGCAGTCCGAAGATCAATGTCTGGTGTGGACTAATGCATGACCAGATAATTGGTCCTTTCTTCTTCGCTGAGAACACTGTTTCCGCAACTGTGTACCTGGATATGCTCACCAATTACGCCATCCCCCAGCTGTAGGACAGGCAGCCAACTGTCATTTTCCAACAAGATGGGGCACCCCCTCATTGGGCGCATGTTGTTCGTGAAACTCTCGACGCAACATTTCCAAATCGATGGATTGGCAGGGACGGGCCAATCCCATGGCCCCCAAGATCATCAGACATTACCCCGCTGGATTTCTTTCTCTGAGGTCATGTTAAAGATTTGGTTTATGCAACAGTTGTTCCAGATATCAGGACACTGCGAGAACGCATTACGGATGCAATTGCAACAGTTAACCCACAAATGTTGGAAAATGTGTGGCGTGAGTGTGAATACCGTTTAGACATTTTACGTGCCACAAGGGGTGCACATGTGGAAGCTTATTAAGTTCATTAACTATTTATCAAAACTTTGTATGTTTATCTACTTATGATTAAAACTGTGTTTGAATACGAGTGTTTATTTAAAAGTTATAGCATGCTTTAATCAGGGTAATCATTTATGGACACCCTATACTATGCATATTGCTTGGCAGCAGCAACATTCAAACATGTAGAATGAAAAAAATATTTATTTTTTGGTTTACAGATTTTTTTCCACATTTGTTATGGCCGGTAGGGATGAAAAATTTGACAAATGCTTCTTTGTATTGCAGACTGTGCCTGAGGACCCTTGCAGTTGCACACAATGGACTGGACTATCTGTGTAATATGTTAGCAGACAACCTCTGAAACACTCCGATGCCCCTTTAATGTGCGTCAACACAGGGTGAGCTCAGAGGCATACAGAACCTTTCTGGACAATGTCAGTGAATTCAGGCAGTTAGGGAGACTCCCGGTCCCACTCAAGTTTAGTGAGGACATGGACAAGGTCCAGTTTATTCAGCACCGTGCACAGTGGCACAAAACATGTCAAGTTCAGTGCAGAGAAACTGGAAAGAGCAAGGAAGAGGGAGAGAGCCAAACGACGTCGCCACCGCATGCTCGTGGAGAAGAATAAGTGCATATTCTGCATCAAATGCCATGGGCAACTCCATGACTTTGCAACTCTTCAGGCATACAGCAACATAAGAACCATGGCCGCAGATCTGCACGAAACAGATTTACTGACCAGGATTGAAGGTGGTGACCTCGTTGTCATTGATGCAAAGTATCACCTTGCTTGCTTGACTGGACTGCAAAATCGCCATCGTTCTTTTCTGAGGAGAAGCCAAAACTACTCTCAGACTTATGTGAGTAGAATGGGTGCAAAATGAGAGAGTGCAATGCAATTGTAAATGTTAATCAATGTTGCATAAGTTATACAATAAAGGGGGAAGGGAATGTTGCAAGATGTTATGCAACAAAGGGGGAGGGGGATATTGCAAGAGCAACAAGGGTTATGCAACTTGAGGCGGAGTTATCCCCCAAGAGAAAGAGAGGAAGAGAGGTGTTCGCCTGGCAGGAGCCAAGCACATATTAAGACTTCAGCCGAGCGGCCGTTGTCTTAATATGTTCCTAATCAGCCATCTGGCTTAATCAGCCAGTTGGCTTATCTGGCTGAGTTGCCAGATTGCGCTATTTATTTAATTAAAGCATATATTCTGTCTTAACCAGCCAGTTGACTTAGAAGGCGTAAATGGCTTGTTCAGGTGTACATTATTGAGTTGCCAGATTGCGCTATTTATTTAATTAAAGCATATATTCAGGCTCTCCGCCAGTTGGCATAATCCGTCAGTGGGCTTAATCCGCCAATTGGCTTAACCCGCCAATTGACTTAGAAGACCTAACCAGCAATTGGGTATAATTAAATAATAATAATAACGTTTATCTATAAAACAAAAATACTTAAATAAAACACCATCACACCACTCTGTTTATTTAGCCGAATTATTGGATTGGCATAATCCTAGTCGGAGGTGTACATACATTTGTATGTGTTTGTTCCCGTCAGCTGGCTTAAACCGCCAGCTGGCATAACCCGCCAGTTGACTTAGAAGGGCTAACCAGCCATTTGGTATAATTAAATAATAATAATAACGTGTATATATACACACACACATCCAAAAGAATTAAATAAAACACCATCACATCACTCTGTTTATTTAGACAAATTATTGGATCAAATTTCACGAAATATATTGAAAATAAATATACATTCCTATACAAGCAAAGGAATATATACAATCAAAAATAATAATAGCATAAGAATTACGAACGAGGAGTAATATATAATAAAAAAAATAATAATATACAAACCCGGACCTATCCAAATTGTTCATTATAACGAAGGTCAAACTTTTCACCCCACCCTAGACCTCAGTTTAACGAGGAATCCAGCACCAAGCATTTTTTCATTCATCTTTTATACAAAATGCCTTCAAAACAACATTTCTTTTTATTCCAAGACAGACAAAAATACCCGAAATGCTCATTCCGTCGAAGATCAAGCTTTTCACCGCGTCCTAGACCTACAGTTTAACGGGGAATACTACAACAATAGATCTAGTTGGCCTGGTGAAGTAGTGAGTTGACTTCCTTTACTCTCCATCTCTCAGGTACACCCGGATCATCGGGGATCTTCTTTTCTATTCCATCGAATTTTAGATCCTCCCCTTTTCCGTACCGTAAAAGTTGAATTTTGTCAGTGTTAAACTTCATATAAAAACCATGCAACATCTTCTAAAACTTACTACATCATTACCCCTAGCCCATCCTTCATGCATTAAAAAAGTTCTACTTTATCGGCAACCATTTTTAGCATCCCCGCTTATTGTTCATCCTGGCGAAGGTCAAGCATGTCACTCCACCTTAGACCTACAGTTTAACGTTGGATCCGAACCACGTCTAAAATAAAATGTTAAAACACTCCTTAACACAATAAAATCTAATTTCAGAATAAAACAAATTTTAAACATCCTAACCATACAAAATATCACTCGGAATTGTCCTGAAAATGAAAGAAAGAAAAAAATATACAACAACAATCAGCCCACCTATAAAAATATAAAAATTGATGAAGATATATCAGGTCATCCCAGAAGTAATGTCGTTTTTTTAGATCGGAATTTGAAGGACAAAAAAACTCAACTGAAACTTTTTAATCTAGTATATATTTTCCATCGGAATCAATGACACTCTGCCAACGTCCTACAAGCTTTTCAATGCCATGTTTATAAAATTCAGGCGGTTTTGAGGCAAAAAATTTACAAAGACTGGTGTGCAGGTCATCTGAAGAAGTATACTGTTTCTCGTCAAGAAAGTTTTGCAGACTCCTGAAGAGATGATAATCTGAAGGCGCAAGGTCTGGAGAATATGGAGGATATGGAAGTTTTTCCCACCCAAGCTCCTCAATTTTTGCAGAAGTGATCCGAGCGGTATGAGGACGTGCGTTGTCGTGGTGGAACACGATTCCTTTCCGATTAACCAAAGAAAGTCTCTTTTCTTTTAGTGCAGTGTTCAATCGATCCAGTTGTTGACAGTAGACTTGAGCGGTGATTGTTTGTTTGTGTGGTAAGGTTTCAAAGTGTATTATACCACCTTTATCACACCAAACACTAAGCAACACCTTCCTAGGGTGAAGAATTGGTTTCGGCTGTGGTGTCGCTGGTTCTCCGGCACAAACCCACTGTCGACGGCGCTTAATATTCTGGTACAGTATCCACTTTTCATCACCAGTCACTAAACGGTGCAAAAACGGATCTTGGAGTTCACGGGAATGAAGAGCTGTTCTAATGTTTACCCGCACCCTCAGATTGTCGACCAACAATTCATGTGGCATCCATTTTCCTAACTTACGCACTTTCCCGAGTTCTTGCAAATGTCGATGGATGGTGGACGGGGATGAATTGAGTTTCTGGGCCAATTCTTCGACAGTTGTTGAACAGTCTTCTTCAAGTGCGGCTAACAGCAGGTCATCATCAAACTTAGCAGGGCGTCCAGAGCGTGCTGCATCTGTCAAACAGCATTCACCATTCCTAAACTTTTGAAACCATCTTTGACATTTCCTCACATGCAGAATATCGTTGCCATAAACTTCCTGAATGTTTCGCGTTGCTTCAGTAGCACTATTCCCTTTTCTGAACTCGTAAAGCATTATATGCCTGATATGCTCTTCTGATACCGCCATGTTTATAAGGGGTTCACATACAGCTAAACACACGTCTTCACTGGTCAAGGTCTGTAAAGTATGTAGCGAAACACGATAGATCTCCTCTTAGATATAACCTTCAGCAAATTTATGCTTAGACCGAGTAGGACTAGTTTAAACTTAATGTATCGTAAAAAACGACATTACTTATGGGATGACCTGATATATATATAAAGTAAAAAAAAATTGATTTATCAAAAGAATTTACGAAAACAATTTCTCTATTTCAATTAAACAAATTTTTATCTTTTTCTAACAAATTTTGCTTATTTTGAAGTGTCACACAATTTACATACGGCAAACATAATAAACTTAAACAGTCCGAATTTGACCTAGTATAAATTAGTGTTTTTATCGATTATTTTTCGACTTTAAACCTTAAAATTAACTTAAAATTATAAAGCGAACTAAAACTACAAAGCGATGCCTGTAAATCCATTATTTACATCCAGTCAAAAAATAATCTTAAAAACTCGACTAGATTCTGGAAAATTTTGCTACTTCTTTATCGAATCTCTTAGAATGCTCTACTATATATACATATACATATATATTTTTATTACCTAAAAATGCGTCACCATACGATCAAACATTTTAAACCTTACCATATAAAAATGCATGATACAATCTATTTAAACAACTAAAATAATTTAATTCTTAAAAGTAAGTATAAAATTTATTTACTATTCATTATTATTATTATTATTATTATTATTATTATTATCATCACAATTATTGCTAATTCAGAAAATGTAAACACAAAAAAAACTTTAAACAAAATAAGTGGGCTTTTGACAGGAGTAATAAAAGTCGAAGGACAGAAAAAGGAAATGAGACATCGGACGACCAATACCAATTTTCTTTTTTTTTAATTTCGTCTCCCTCTCTCCGACGAAACGAAACGAAATCTAAAGAAAACGGACTGAGGAAGGAATCAACGCGAAGAAAAAGGAAACAAACAACTCTCGAATTTCGACTCTAATTTTTGACTCCACATTATTACGACTTTCGACAAGACGACTCAGAGAAATTTTGAGTCGGAACCGTTTAGAAATCTAGACTCCAACGAGAAGAGAGAAAAAAAATCTTGACCGCGAAAATTACAAAATGCTCGCTATGAGAAGAAATTTTGAAAATGATGGGCCCCATCTTGAAAAACAGTTACAATGATTTGTTAAGGAATGTGAATCGAAATTTGTTTGCAAATGGGTTAACACAATGCATCTTACTATTTAAATAATCGAAACAGAATATTTATTAATGCTATAATACGGGTAGCAACAATAACAATTTTGATCGAAATATAAGGCGACCTGGGAAAGCCCTTATATTTATATAAAGGAACACAGCGTAGCCACCAAAATGTCATGTTTAATTTCTTTAAGGGTCCGTTCCTTCATTATTATAATTCATTATTTACTCTACTTTCTATTCATTTTCTCTCTATCTTTCTTTTAAGATTATTTTTTGACTGGAGGTAAATAATGGATTTACAGGCATCGCTTTGTAGCTTTAGTTCGCTTTATAATTTTAAGTTAATTTCAAGGTTTAAAGTCGAAAAATAATCGTTAAAGACACTAATTTATACTAGATCAAATTCGGACTATTTAAGTTTATTATGTTTGCCGTATATAAATTGTGACACTTCAAAATATGCAAAATTTGTTATAAAAAGATAAAAATTTGTTTAATTGAAATAGAGAAATTGTTTTCGTAAATTCTTTTGATAAATTAATTTGTTTTCTTACTTTATATATATATATATATATATTCATCAATTTTTATATTTTTATAGGTGGGCTGATTGTCGTTGTTTATTTTTCTCTTTCTTTCATTTTCAGAACAATTCCGAGTGATATTTTGTATGGTTAGGATGTTTAAAATTTATTTTATTCTGAAATTAGATTTTATTGTGTTAAGGAGTGTTTTAACATTTTATTTTAGACGTGGTTCGGATCCAACGTTAAACTGTAGGTCTAAGGTGGAGTGACATGCTTGACCTTCGCCGGGATGAACAATCAGGGGGGATGCTAAACAAAGGTTGCCGATAAAGTAGAACTTTTTTAATGCATGAAGGATGGGCTAGGGGTAATGATGTAGTAAGTTTTAGAAGATGTTACATGGTTTTTATATGAAGTTTAACACTGATAAAATTCAACTGTTACGGTACGGAAAAGGGGAGGATCTAAAATTCCATGGAAGAGAAAAGAAGATCCCCGATGATCCGGGTGTACCTGTGAGATGGAGAGTAAAAGAAGTCAACTCACTACTTCACCAGGCCAACTAGATCTATTGTTGTAGTATTCCCCGTTAAACTGTAGGTCTAGGACGCGGTGAAAAGCTTGACCTTCCACGGAATGAGCATTTCGGGTATTTTTGTTTTCCTTTGAATAAAAAGAAATGTTGTTTTGTAAGCATTTTGTATAAGAGTTGAATGAGAAAATGCTTGGTGCTGGATTCCTCGTTAAACCGTAGGTCTAGGGCGGGGTGAAAAGTTTGACCCTCGTCAGAATGAACAATTCGGGTAGGTCCAGAGTCCCCGTTAAACTGTAGGTCTAGGGTGGGGTGAAGTGTTTGGCCTTCGTTAGAATGATCAATTTGGGTAGGTTCGGATTCTCCGTTAAACTGTAGGTCTAGAGGGGGGTGAAAAGTCTGACTTTCGTCAGAATGATCAAATCGTGTAAGTCCGGAATCTCCGTTAAACTCTACGTTTAGGGTGGGGTGAAAAGTTTGACCTTCTTCAGAATGAACAATTCGGGTAGGTCCGGATTCCCCGTTAAACTGTAAGTCGTGATGGATTAAACCAACTGGCTGTGTTCGTATATATTTTGCTATTGGTTCTTTGCATGCATCTGATTATATATATATATATATATATATGTGTGTGTGTGTGTGTGTGTGAGTGTATGTTTGTGTGTGTGTAATAATAGGGGATTTATTCGGGTAGGTCCAGATTCTCCGTTAACTGTAGGTCTAGGGTGGGGTGAAAAGTTTGACCTTCGACGGATTGAGCAAATCGGGTATTTTTTTGTCTTTCTTGGATAAAAAGAAAAGTTGTTTGAAGGCATTTTGTTTAAGAGCTGAATGAGAAAATGCTGGAGATGCTGGATTCGCCGTTAAACCGTAGGTCTAGGGTGGGGCAAAAAGTTTGATCTTCGTCAGAATGAACAATTCGGGTAGATCCAGATTCTCCGTTAAACTGTAGGTGAAAAATTTGGCCTTCGTTAGAATGAACAATTTGGATAGGTCCGGGTTTGTATATTCTTATTTTTTTATTATATATATATATACACACTCCTCGTTCGTAATTCTTATGCTATTATTATTTTTGATTGTATATATTCCTTTGCTTGTATAGGAATGTATATTTATTTTCAATATATTTCGTGAAATTGGATCCAATAATTTGTTTAAATAAACAGAGGGATGTGATGGTGTTTTATTTAATTCTTTTGGATGTGTGTATATATATATATATATATATATATATATATATATATGCGTTATTATCAAAGCTGGGCACAAACCGTTAATCCGTTAATCGTTAATTAATGAAGTTAACTTTTTCGTTAACGATTTAACTTTTAAGTTAACTTTGAAAATCATTATCGGACTAATTAACTTCCGTTACATTTAACTTCCGTTAACTCAAGTCCGTTAACCCAAAAAATTCATAAATAAACGTTTAAAAGTTTCTATTATTTTCAGTGCTGAGCAGGTGCGCAATTAATCCGCCACTGTTAATAGTGATGAACGAATTTCCATTTCCGCAGTGCAAAATCAGGCGATATATTTGTTTCCGTCGCCACAATTTGTGTCTTACCAAATATGGTAGTTATTTATGGCATTGGTTTAAGCAAAACATGGTCGACTGTAAAATCAGGCGGAAAGATTTGCCATTTGAGTTGAATGTTTCAACTTCTTTCAAGAAATATCACGAGCATTTTAAGGCACTTTCAATAATATACAGGGCGTCCCAAAAAAATGTATACACACTTTAACAGCTGATAGCTCAATTGATGTTTCTTTCTTTCCAAGTTAAACCCATTAGAATTAATAATGGCAGTCAGACTAAGCTTTGAACAAAGGAAATTCATTCTAAAATGCTACTGGAAGTGTGAAAACGCAGTTGAAGTGCAAAGACAGTTTAGGAGGGAGTTTCAAACAGATCCACCAACGCGACTTACCATCACTCGAATTAGAGATAAGTTTGAAGCCGATGGAACTGTTCAGAATGTCCACAAGAAGCGTTCCGGAAGACCACGGACATCGACAAGCCCCACAAAGCAAGAAAGAGTACTGGAAACGTATCACCAAAGTCCAAGAAAATCTGTGCGGCAAGCGAGTCGTGAGGTAGGAATTTCAGAATCGTCTGTCCAACGCATTTTGAAGCGCTGTCAATGGAAAAGTTACATTCCAAGATTAGTCCATGCTATTAATGAAGATGATCCGGACCGAAGAGTGGAGTATTGCGAGTGGTACTTGGCACGATGTGGCTGTGGATTGGACGAAGGGGTTTCGTAGAATGCCCTCCGCGTTCACCAGACCTCACACCACTAGACTTTTTTTATGGGGATACTTAAAAGACAAAGTCTACGCTATAAAACCTGCAACAGTCGCTGAATTGAGAGCAGCCATTGAACGAGAATGCACACAAATACCAAACGAAATGTTTCGTGATGTTTGCGATTCCATTGCTTCGCGTTATCAGCAGTGCTTGGACCAGAACGGACGTCAGTTTGAAAACAGGCGTTGACAAAACAATTAAATAATGTCTGTAGATTCTATTACATTTTGAAAATGAAATGTATTTTAATAAACACTGCCTTTATAAGTATTTAAAGTGTGTATACATTTTTTTGGGACGCCCTGTATATGTAACAATTACAACAAATAACTACATTCGTTTCATTTGCAGTCTGTCTCTTGCGCAACATGTTTGTGCTGGTGAATATTTAAAAATAATCGTTGTCAAGTAAGTCATGTATATTTATAATATGTCTGTGAGTACCTTATTACAGGGTGGGCGGAAAGTAGCTCCCTATTTTGGATTGGTAAAAAAATACGTATATTATCCATTTATTTCAGAAGAAATAATATGAAAAGGTAGGCATACATGGTAGGTTTTCTCTAAAATTCAATGTGGGCTCCAACTCTTTCCACCAGCTTCTGGAGCCGCCCAGGAATGGCGTCCACTGACTTTAGCAGGAACTCCGGCGGGATGGAGGACATGACTTCCCGAATTCGGTCCTCCAGTTCTTCCAATGTCCTCGGTTTGGTGGGGTAGACTTCTTCCTTTACCCACCCCCAAAGAAAAGTCGCACGGTTACCGCTGAAAAACGGCAGAATCGGTTCAGTGTAACGGTGTGGTGTGGTATGACCTCAGATCAGGTTGTGGGCCCGTTCCTTCTGCGCAACACCATAAATGCTGAGCGGTACCTTGCTATGTTGCGAAACGAGGTCTGGCCGGTTGTCAGCACATGGGAGAACATCGACGATCTGATATTTATGCAAGATGGCGCCCCTCCGCACTTCGCTCTTGTTGTCCGTGAGTGGCTGGATGCCCACTTCCCTGGGCGTTGGATGGGTCGTCGTGGTCCACATCAATGGCCAGCCAGGAGCCCCGACTTGACACCGTGCGACTTCTTTCTTTGGGGGTGGGTAAAGGAAGAAGTCTACCGCACCAAACCGAGGACATTGGAAGAACTGGAGGACCGAATTCGGGAAGTCATGTCCTCCATCCCGCCGGAGTTCCTGCTAAAGTCAGTGGACGCCATTCCTGGGCGGCTCCAGAAGCTGGTGGAAAGAGTTGGAGCCCACATTGAATTTCAGAGAAAACCTACCATGTATGCCTACCTTTTCATATTATTTCTTCTGAAATAAATGGATAATATACGTATTTTTTTACCAATCCAAAATAGGGAGCTACTTTCCACCCACCCTGTAGTAGTCTCCTTGATACATTTCAAGAACCATAAAACTGATCAGGTAAGATTTCAATTCTCATGTCACTTTGATGATATAAATTAAGTCAATTGATGTCTTACAATGGGAGCGTTTTCACCTTAACCCTTTATGTCCTGGCGGTACTTCTAGGTACCACATCTTTAAAATCTACATAATTATTTTTCTACCCGGTTGATCCTGCCGGTACTTTCAAGTCCCAATGTGAATTAGTTTCTTTATGAGATAATAGATGGCGTTGAGAAGTAAATGTGAGCGTGTGGCGCCAGAGGCTGTTTACTCTTTAGTATCTCTGCTGTGAAGACCGAAGAAATTTCAGTGCAATTACTTCCCGAATATTCTGTGCCATATCTGTTCCAAATAACAAAGGTAAGGGTTATTTTATTTTTTATCTTGTTCTTGAAATGTTCAAGAATGCTTCAAACAATTGTTGTTCTTGTTTATTATTTTTAAGTGTGAAATAATAAAGGATTTATTGAGTCAACTGTGTTTTTCATTTTTTTTATAATAAAAGTTAACGTTAACGGTTTATCGGTAACTTCCGTTACATGTTTAACGAATTAACGGATTAACGGTTAACGAAGTTAACTTTTTGGTTAACGGATTAGCGGTTAACGAAGTTAACTTTTTGGTTAACGGTGCCCAACACTGGTTATTATTATTATTTAATTATACCAAATGGCTGGTTAGGCCTTCTAAGTCAACGGGCGGGTTATGCCAACTGGCGGTTTAAGCCAGCTGACGGGGACAAACGCACACAAATGCACGTACACCTCCGACAAGGATTATGCCAATCCAATAATTCGTCTAAATAAGCAGTGATGTGATGATGTTTTATTTAATTCTTTTGGTTGTATTTATAAAAGTTATTATTATTTAATATACCAAATGGCTGGTTAGGCCTTCTAAGTCAACTGGCGGGTTAAGCCAATTGGCGGATTAAGCCCGCTGACGGATTATGCCAACTGGCGGAGAGCCTGAATATATGCTTTAATTAAATAAATAGCGCAATCTGGCAACTCAATAATGGACACCTGAACAAGCCATTTACGCCTTCTAAGTCAACTGGCTGGTTAAGACAGAATATATGCTTTAATTAAATAAATAGCACAATCTGGCAGCTCAGCCAGATAAGCCAACTGGCTGATTAGGAACATATTAAGACAACGGCCGCTCGGCTGAAGTCTTAATATGTGCTTGGCTCCTGCCAGGCGAACACCTCTCTTCCTTTCTTTCTCTTGGGGGATAACTCCGCCTCCAAGTTGCATAACCCTTGTTGCTCTTGCAACATTCCCCCCTCCCTCTGTGTTGCATAACATCTTGCAACATTCCCCCTCCCCTTTCGTTGCATAAGTTATGCAACATTTACCAACATTTGCAATTGCATTGCACTCTCTCCTTTTGCGCCCATCTACTGATGTGGAAGAGAAGAAACTGAAAGCCAGAGCTTCTGTTGAGCTCATCACACATGTTGAGAACTCTGTAGAGGATGGAACCTTCTGTTTCATGTTCTCCTCGCTGCGTCAGCTCTATGAAAATCGCCTGGCCGACCTTCGTATTGGTAGAGAGATCAACAAGGTTCGCTTCAAGGAACAATTTCTGAAGTACTTTCCACAAGCACAAGAGCAAAGCGATGGTAAGAATGTAGTACTTGTCCTCGAACAATGCATGCAGGAACTGCTCAAGGACACTTTGAAGTCTGACTATGAGGGGGATGCAGTGAGTCTGGCGAAAGCTGCCAGAATTGTGCGTGACGATATCTTCCGTTCTAAAGGGTTCAACTTCGATGCTTCATTCCTATCTGGATGCCAGCAGGACTCAGTCCCCACAACTCTCAAATCCATGGTAGCCATATTTATGAAAGGAGCCGACCTCAAGGACCAGGATTCTGCAGACTTCCAGTCATGCCTCACGATCTGGCAAATGATCCTGTTTAACTGCAAGAAGAGGGCTCCAACTGCCATGAAGGGATAGGCTGCTGCAACTGCCAGGTCTCAACATTCGTTAGAGCATGAACCACCCTTGCTCCTCTACCTAAATGTTCATACGCAAACCAGGTCCAAGAAGTTGATAACACAGCTGTACACGTTGGGCTTGAGTGTAAGCTATGATCGGGTACTTCTACTTGAGAATCAATTGGCTACTGCTGTCTGTGAGAACATCAAGGACAAAGGTTATGTGAGTCCTGCTCAGCTATGCAAAGGCCTCTTTACCGTTGGTGTCTTGGACAACTTGGATCACAACACATCAAGAACCACCCAAAGGCTCATTCCACGGTACAGGCATCAGCTTCTTTCAGTTCCATACCAAGTCCAATATGGGACACCCTCAGGATGGGATACGGCTGCTCTCTTCAGAACCAAAGAAGAACCATTTGTTGCCTGACAGCTTCACCACTGTGCCCGCTGTTGCATGCATTCAAGGCAAAAAGTGTGGTTGTACCCAAGACATGGTTGACGTGGTCTGGGACACCGTTGTATCCAGCAGCATCAAAAAGTCAACCAGGGAGAAACGCGGCAAAGGCATCAGGACGAAGATCGCCGATCGAAATAAGGTTCCAGGGAACTGACCAGATTTCCTGCGTGACCCCACCAATAAGCAAGAGCTCTTTGCATTCCTCTCCAGCAAGGTTGCATCCACCGAATGCCTAGAAGGCAAGCAGATCCTCATCACATCTAGGAGCACAGTTGTCAGCAGAGGCACCAGCCACTGCATGCTGAAGTGTGACCATGAGAAAGCAGATACAAGAATGCTGATTCACTTGCAAGATGCCATGGAGAGTGGTTCTAACATCTGCTTGGTGCGCACTGTGGACACTGACGTAGTCATCATCCTCATCGGCAAATTCCACACCATCGTTGCCAAATATCTACTTGCAGACATCTGGGTTGCCTTTGACACTGGCAAGAACTTCATGTACCTACATATCATTGCCATCTGCCATGCTCTGGGCAAGGACAAGTCCACAGCCCTTCCTTTGTTCCACAGTTTCACAGGGTGTGACACAACCTCAGCATTCTATGGAAAGGGGAAGACGTCGACATGGGAAGCCTGGAATTCCTACTCTGAGGTCACCCAGGCATTCAACTACATGGCAGCAAATCCGCACACCCCACTGACCGTGGACTCCCAACACTTTCAACTACTGGAACGCTTCACAGTCGCCATCTATGACAAGACAAACACTCTGGAATCTGTGAATGAGGCAGGGAGGGAGTTCTTCTGCAAAAAAGAGCAAGACGATGGAGAATATTCCACCGACTCAGGAGGCTTGGTTGCAACACTCGAGGCGCGCTGCCTACCAAGCTGGAATCTGGACGACATGTTAACTGGCCCAGCAGCAGACTCCTACTCCAGAAGGGTGGGGATGGACATTTGACAGGGAGAGAAAGTCCTGGCTTCCTGTGTGGAACACACTAGCGATGGCCTCCAAAGCAAGCAGTTAACTGGTGAAGTGTGGGTACAAAAGCCTGAGTGGCTGTGGTGTAAGGTGTTCGTGCAAGAAGGCACAGTGGAAATGCACAGAACATTGCAGCTGCAAATGTGACATATAACTGAACTCGCTGTATGTTTTGAATTGAAGTGTTTTTATATTCTACATGCATTATGATGTTTTTATTTTTTGTTTAGCTGTTTAGTATGGTGCTATATCAAATTAGTGTGTTTTGTATTCTAAATATACTGAATTCCAGTGTTTTTATATTCTACATACACAGGATTGACAATTTCATATCCTAGATAGATAGATAGATAGATAGATAGATAATAGAATAACCTTGATTAATAATAATAAAATAAATAATTTTTTTTTCAATTTACAATGACATGAATAATTTGGCCCTTAAGCTTTAGGCTTTACTGGGCTCTTATCAAAAATAAGCAGCTAGTTGTTATAAATTAAGAATAATAAATAAATAAATAAGTAAATAAGTATTATTAATAGTTAAAACATGTATAACAATATGAAACAATATTAATGGACAATATTAAACAATATTAGTGGACATTAATCCTAGATTTTTGTTAGTATGCCATTATTAATCGGGATTTCAACTTGGTTTTAAACAAATTTACATTCACAATATTTTTTATATCGACATGCAAGTCATTCCATAGTTTCAATCCAATGAAAATGGGTAGTTTTTGAGATGAAGACAATCTAAATTGAGGTATAACAAGCTTTGATCTATTTCTGGTCTGATACGAGTGGATTTCTTGATGAGTTACAAAATATCTATTTACCCATTGCAAATTAATGATTTTGTTCTTACACTTGTAAATAAAAATAAAATGTGCCAGTTTGGTTTTATCGTTGAGCTTTAGTAGGTTTAGCTCTTTAAATAATGCACTAGAGTGATCAAGGAAATCAGCATCAGATAATAACCTTATTGCTCGTTTTTCCCCAAACAAGGGTGCAGTATGTAATGTAAGGAAGAACAAGAGTATGATAAAGAGTCAATAAAACTTGTTTAGGGACTACATTTATAAGTTTAAACATTATAACAACGCTCCTTGAAATCTTTTTCGCGATATAATTTACGTGATCACTCCATTGCAAATTCTTATCTAGCATTACACCAAGAAATTTTGTTACGGTACACTCCTTTATGGCGATTTCATTAACATTAAGTTCATCAAGATATACATTTCTCTTATTAGTAAAAATCATGAAATTTGTTTTACTGGTATTTAGGAAGAGTTTATTGGTGGTCAATCATTTCATTACACTGATGAATTCTGAATGAAATATATTCTTAGCTGTATTAACATCTTTGCAAGAAAAAGAGATAGTTGTATCATCTGCAAACATTATGAAGTTCAGTATATCAGATGAATGTGGAAGGTCATTTATATATAATAAAAATAACAGTGGACCCAGAACTGAGCCCTGTGGCACACCATGTTTGATAAGCGCTTTAGTTGAGCAAACTTTATTTACTGATCCAAAATGATATCTATTGGACAAATAACTTTTAAACCAATCACTGATTGCTCTTCTAAAGCCGTAACAATATAATTTATTAAGTAGAATATTATGGTCTATTACATCAAACGCCTTACTCAAATCCATAAATATTGATATCATTATTTCTTTGTCTTCCTTAGCTATATTTACATTTTCCATAAGATTTAAAATAGGCATTACCGTTATTTTATTATTAGGGAAGCAATATTGATTTCCAGATAATAAATTGTAGGATTCTAAATATCGCTGCATTCTACTTTTTACAATTTTTTCAAAAACTTTGCTGAACACAGATAATAAACACACCAGCCTGTAATTTGTTGCTAGTGTAGGATCACCCCCTTTAAAAAGGGGTGTTATACAACCAGTTTTTAGCATTGATGAGAATATTCCTTTGGAAATACTTTGATTGATAATTTTAGCTAAAGTTACAAATATCTTATCTTTAACAAGTTTAAATATAGGTACAGGAATGTTATGAATGTTATTTTTTGTATTTTTTTAATTTACCAATAATATTCTGGACCTCAGTAGAGGTAACAGGAACAAAAGAAAATTAATTTAGTGGGCTGGGTGGCATATATTCTAGAGGTGAGTGATCATTATTTATTAATTGTGAGCGAAGCTTATCCGCTATTGAAGTAAAATGTGCATTTAAAGAGTCTACTATATAGGAAGATTGGAAAATCCGATGCCTTTTACGTGTAATTTCATGCCAAAATTAGGGTCAGTATTGCAACGGGTCAAATGGAAGCTTCATCCATATCAGATTTTTTGGTTCCAATAAAAAAGCTGAATAATATGACCAAATTAAGTATAAAAGAAGTTGATATTTTTGTCCGGAATGTCCCCTTCATTTTGTTGAGCTACCTGACTCTTCATACTTCCACTTAAACTGTGAATGCATCGATTATTATATATATATATATATATATATATATATATATATATATATATATATATATATATATATAGGGTGGGAGAAAAGTCTTTAAGGATTTAAGGATTTTATACATACAAATAATTTGTTACTAATAAATAAATTCCAATGATATCACTGCAGGGTATTCGATACTTTTCAAAGCAACTATACAAGACTAGGAACGACCCTAGCCTAGAACAGGAAGGGCCTAGGCACTATCCCCAGTCAGCGCCATGTCAGTAAGAGCAATGAAGAAAAAGTGTATCTTGTATCATGGGCTATTTCTTACAATAATTGTGAAGAAAGTTTGTGTTTATTTCAACAAAAATATAATAAACCACCACCAAATGCAACCACTCTTCGATACTGGAAGCTCAAACTTTTAGAAAATGATCGTCGAAGAAGCAGAAGGCCAGTAACGGCGACAAGGAGACAACAACAAAGAAAATGTCCTCACCAGTTTTGAAGTCGATCCAACAACTTCAACGAGAAAAGTCTCACAGAACTTGGGTATTTCCAAATTTTCAGTAGCAAAAATATTGAAATCACAGAGGTACCACGATTACAAACTCATTTACTCTCAACTTATATTCGACGATGATTCTGATAGACGGCTGCAGTTTGGTGAAACAATGTGACAAAAGTTCAACAGTGATCTAGATTTCGTTCGAAAGATCAAATTTTCAGAAGAATGAGTCTTCGGTTTAAAGAGTAAAGGAAACAAACAACATTCATGACTGAGCGAAAAAATCCCAAAATGCGATTGAGTAAACCCGTTAAAACGGCTACACGAACAGTTTGGGCGTGCAGTGAATATTCAGAACTCGTTTCCTTTTACATATCGAGAGATACGATGGATGGAAAACACTATTGCCAGGTACTGAGAGACAAAGTTTTGCCACAGTTTATTCATGGCGTTGGCAGAAATTGGCTTTATGAACATGATGCATATGAACGTTGACGGAAGATGGCTGGGCGGCGAGGCCCCATTGAGTGGCCAGCCAGATCATCTGATTTAACCCCATGTGATTTCTGGCTTTAGGTTTATTTGCCTGATAAACTCAACACTCCTGGTTTCATCTATTCAAATGTGAATGCCCTTGGCTGCAGAATAGATGAAAAACTGAAAAGGATCTCACTCGATATGTTCAGAAGAACAATGAAGAATTTCAGAGAGAGAATCCACAAATATATCATGGCGAATTGAGAACTCTTTGAAGATTAAATTACAACTATCAAAATATTTGTATGAATAAAATTCTTATAAACTTTTTGCTTGATTTGTTTCATCATTTGGACACATCTGTATAGTGTTAACTAAATAGTTGTATGTATAAAATCCTTAAAGACTTTTCTCCCACCCTGTGTATTATATATATATATATATATATATATATGATGAATAAAACCACGAAGGAAAGGAAACACAAAACGGTGCTCAAGCGCTTTCGTCTAATGACATCCTCAGGAACACTGAAATACATAAAAGGTTCCGGCCTATATATAGGTTACAGAAATATAAATAAATAACATACATACACACAAACACATATACATATATATATATATACATACATATCTACACACATACACATATATATATATATATGCAATAAACGGAGAAGTAAAAATAAAAATTAAAAATTAAGGATTAGAGGATTAACAAAGAGGCAAATCGATTTTTAGCACAAGATCAAATGAATTATAAAATATACAAATTTATACTGGAAATACGCCCGGGTTTTAACACTTTGCCTTTTAGAGTCAAGTTTCGATATATATAAAAATAAAATGAAGATTAAAAGTTAATAAAGTAGCTACAAGTTTACCAAAGATTTAGCGTCCTACCCTTTTTATCTAAATTTGTTTTAAGGAATTCAAAACAACAGGATCGAGTTGAAAAAGACCTTTGCTTATGTTGAAGTTATTTGAAAGTTGGATAATGGCAGACTCAAGAATATTTCTATTGACAATGTTGCTAGAATGAAATAAAACTGAAGCATTATTCCAATCAATACAGTGGGATAACTCTGACAAATGGACAAAAAGAGCACTGGACAACTGTCCTGTTCTAACGGAATATTGATGCTGTTTTATACGTGTGTGCAAATCCTTTCCCGTCTGACCTATGTAAAAGGAATCACATTGTTTACACCCAATTTTATAGATAATGCCTGAATTATTGGTAGGGCTATTTTTTACTATGATATTTTTCACAATATTGTTATATGAAAATACTACATTAATATCCAAAAGTTTAAGTACATTAGCAATGCCTAAAAAGCCCGGGAAAAATGGAAGTACTAAAATATTTTTTGACAAAGTACGAGTGTTATTATTGACACGATAGAAAGTTCGTTTTGCCTTGTTGAGACAAGATTCCATAAACGCAGATGGGTAACACAGATCACTTCCAATACCGTTGATTTTTTCCAATTCGGCATCGATGTATTCCGGACTGGCGATCCTAAGGGCGCGGAGAAACATTGATGAAAAATGGCCTTCTTAGTGGGGGTGTCATGTCCCGAGTAAAAGTGTACGTAGGACAAATTGTTTGTTGTTTTCCGATAGATACTAAACTTAAAACCTGGGCTTTCCCTATGTACACCGCACATCCAAAAATGGGATTGAATTGTCTTGTTCCACTTCTAAAGTAAACTTAATGGAGGGGACTTGATCATTTAACTGAAGGAGGAAGTTATCCAGGTCACGATTCATGGGCCAGATACACAAAATATCGTCGACGTACCGCAACCAAGGGATGCCAACCCCCAGGATTCTCGGAATGTAAGTAATTTCGAAAAACTCCATATAAATATTGGAGAGGAGGGGCGATAAGGGGTTGCCCATGGCCATCCCAAACACTTGTTGATAATACTCGTTATTGAAAGTGAATTTACAGTCTTTGATGCAAAGCTTAATAAGTTCCAAAACAATGTGTGAAGGTAGTGGCAGGTCATACTTATGTAATTCTTGGGAGAGAAAGTCAAGCATATCATCAATCGGCACTTTTGTAAACAATGAACAAACATCAAAACTGATCAATCTATCGTTAGTTTCAGTACGTGCATTATTCAATTTTTCAGTAAGATCCATGGAATTTTTTACATGTGAATCAGAGATAGTTCCGAGAATGGGGGACAAGACTTTGACAAGCCATTTGGAGAGTTTATAAGTAATAGAGCCCACCGAGCTAATAATAGGGCGCATAGGGTTGCCAGGTTTGTGGGTTTTAATAAGACCGTAAAGGTAGGGCAGAGAAGGTGAAGTGGACATGAAAAGCGGAATTAAGTCCTTATGATCTTTGAGAATGCGTTTCAAGCCACTATTAAATGATTTGATGACGTCATCCTGCGGGTTCTTCCTAAGTTTGCTGTATGTGGCGGGGTCCTGGAGAAGCTCGTTCATCTTTCCGATGTAGTCCACTTTGTCCATAATAACTATGGTGTTAGCCTTGTCTGCTTTAGTAATATGGAGCTCCCCATCTTTTTTTAATTGTGAGAGGCCATCGCGAAAACGTTTAGGAAAGTTATCTTCGTAATTACCATTCGCCGCACTATAAACGAGGCCTTTAACTATGTTAAACAAATACTGAGGGAGATTACACTGTTTTTCAAAACACGCGAGACTGTAACAAATTTGTAAAGCCGAAGGTTTTTTAACAATAAAAAAGGACATACCATATCCAAGGGCACTTTTTGCATCGTCACTAATGTTTTTCGAAGAAAGGTTCAAAACACACTTTGAGCTTGCTTTTTTACTCCACTGACTATTTCGAATGAGACTTTTAATTTTCCGATCCAAAATGTTACGAAGTGAAGTAGTTCTCCGACGCAACTCGTTGTAAATTTCATCAAACAAAGGTTGGATCCACGGTTGGGGAATAACGGTTACAAAATTATGTTTGGCGATGTTTAAATTTTTGAAGGCGGACCACTCATTTTGTCTGGTGACTTCAATATGTTTCTTTAAAATTAATCTGCTGAAGTTGTTGAACGGATGGTCGTCAATTTGTCTGAGGCGAATCGGAAGCAGGGATTTGGGAAGAACTTGCTCCTCTAGACAGTTAGTAAGAAACTTTCGTCGGATACGAATTGCATGCCCCTTCATTAATGTAGAAGAAAACACGGACACAAACGGAGACAAGAGAGGGAACAGCAAGCCGAAGGAACGCGTGGTGTTCATTATATGAAAATTATTTCACGAAAGTAACACGTGAAAAATATTTATGATGAATAAAACCACGAAGGAAAGGAAACACAAAAAGGTGCTCAAGCGCTTTCGTCTAATGACATCCTCAGGAACACTGAAGTACATAAAAGGTTACGGCCTATATATAGGTTACAGAAAGAAAAATAAATAAATAACATACATACACACAAACACATATACATATATATATATATATATACATACATATCTACACACATACACATATATATACATATATATGCAATAAACGGAGAAGTAAAAATAAAAATTAAAAATTAAAGGATTAGAGGATTAACAAAGAGGCAAATCGATTTTTAGCACAAGATCAAATGAATTATAAAAATACAAATTTATACTGGAATACGCCCGGGTTTTAACACTTTGCCTTTTAGAGTCAAGTTTCGATATATATAAAAATAAATGAAGATTAAAAGTTAATAAAGTAGCTACAAGTTTACCAAAGATTTAGCGTCCTACCCTTTTTATCTAAATTTGTTTTAAGGAATTCAAAACAACAGGATCGAGTTGAAAAAGACCTTTGCTTATGTTGAAGTTATTTGAAAGTTGGATAATGGCAGACTCAAGAATATTTCTATTGACAATGTTGCTAGAATGAAATAAAACTGAAGCATTATTCCAATCAATACAGTGGGATAACTCTGACAAATGGACAAAAAGAGCACTGGACAACTGTCCTGTTCTAACGGAATATTGATGCTGTTTTATACGTGTGTGCAAATCCTTTCCCGTCTGACCTATGTAAAAGGAATCACATTGTTTACACCCAATTTTATAGATAATGCCTGAATTATTGGTAGGGCTATTTTTTACTATGATATTTTTCACAATATTGTTATATGAAAATACTACATTAATATCCAAAAGTTTAAGTACATTAGCAATGCCTAAAAAGCCCGGGAAAAATGGAAGTACTAAAATATTTTTTGACAAAGTACGAGTGTTATTATTGACACGATAGAAAGTTCGTTTTGCCTTGTTGAGACAAGATTCCATAAACGCAGATGGGTAACACAGATCACTTCCAATACCGTTGATTTTTTCCAATTCGGCATCGATGTATTCCGGACTGGCGATCCTAAGGGCGCGGAGAAACATTGATGAAAAAATGGCCTTCTTAGTGGGGGTGTCATGTCCCGAGTAAAAGTGTACGTAGGACAAATTGTTTGTTGTTTTCCGATAGATACTAAACTTAAAACCTGGGCTTTCCCTATGTACACGCACATCCAAAAATGGGATTGACTTGTCTTGTTCCACTTCTAAAGTAAACTTAATGGAGGGGACTTGATCATTTAACTGAAGGAGGAAGTTATCCAGGTCACGATTCATGGGCCAGATACATAAGTATGACCTGCCACTACCTTCACACATTGTTTTGGAACTTATTAAGCTTTGCATTAAAGACTGTAAATTCACTTTCAATAACGAGTATTATCAACAAGTGTTTGGGATGGCCATGGGCAACCCCTTATCGCCCCTCCTCTCCAATATTTATATGGAGTTTTTCGAAATTACTTACATTCCGAGAATCCTGGGGGTTGGCATCCCTTGGTTGCGGTACGTCGACGATATTTTGTGTATCTGGCCCATGAATCGTGACCTGGATAACTTCCTCCTTCAGTTAAATGATCAAGTCCCCTCCATTAAGTTTACTTTAGAAGTGGAACAAGACAAGTCAATCCCATTTTTGGATGTGCGTGTACATAGGGAAAGCCCAGGTTTTAAGTTTAGTATCTATCGGAAAACAACAAACAACTTGTCCTACGTACACTTTTACTCGGGACATGACACCCCCACTAAGAAGGCCATCTTTTCATCAATGTTTCTCCGCGCCCTTAGGATCGCCAGTCCGGAATACATCGATGCCGAATTGGAAAAAATCAACGGTATTGGAAGTGATCTGTGTTACCCATCTGCGTTTATGGAATCTTGTCTCAACAAGGCAAAACGAACTTTCTATCGTGTCAATAATAACACTCGTACTTTGTCAAAAAATATTTTAGTACTTCCATTTTTCCCGGGCTTTTTAGGCATTGCTAATGTACTTAAACTTTTGGATATTAATGTAGTATTTTCATATAACAATATTGTGAAAAATATCATAGTGAAAAATAGCCCTACCAATAATTCAGGCATTATCTATAAAATTGGGTGTAAACAATGTGATTCCTTTTACATAGGTCAGACGGGAAAGGATTTGCACACACGTATAAAACAGCATCAATATTCCGTCAGACAGGACAGTTGTCCAGTGCTCTTTTTGTCCATTTGTCAGAGTTATCCCACTGTATTGATTGGAATAATGCTTCAGTTTTATTTCATTCGAGCAATATTGTCAATAGAAATATTCTTGAGTCTGCCATTATTCAACTTTCAAATAACTTCAACATAAGCAAAGGTCTTTTTCATCTCGATCCTGTTGTTTTGAATTCCTTTAAAATAAACCTAGATAAAAAGGGTAGGACTCTCAATCTTTGGTAAACTTGTAAGCTACTTTATTTACTTTTAATCTTCAATTTATTTTTATAATATCGAAACTTGACTCTAAGAAGGCAAGTGTTAAACCCGGGCGTATCTCCAGTATAAATTTGTATTATTTTTATAACTCATTTGATCTTGTGCTAAAAATCGATTTGCCTCTTTGTTAATCCTCTAATCCTTAATTTTTAAGTTTTATTTTTACTTCTCCGTTTATCGCATATATATGTATATATATGTGTATGTGTGTAGATATGTATGTATATATATATATATGTATATGTGTTTGTGTGTATGTATGTTTTTATTTATATTTCTGTAACCTATATATAGGCCGGAACCTTTTATGTATTTCAGTGTTCCTGAGGATGTCATTAGACGAAAGCGCTTGAGCACCGTTTTGTGTTTCCTTTCCTTCGTGGTTTTATTCATCATAAATATTTTTCACGTGTTACTTTCGTGAAATAATTTTCATATATATATATAATATATATATGGGATGAATTTCACAATTAAACACGTGAAATGAATGAATGATGCAAACCTACAAGGAAAAAGAAAAATAATTCCAAGGTCTTTCGTGTATTCAGAAGTACACCTCGTCACGGAATGAAGGGAGAAGGCGAGATTAACTCTTCTTAATCATGTACTAATCTTTTTATTTTTCTGTCCCGTTGTACATATGTATATATTTTCTTCATCTCGCCTTCTCCCTTCATTCCCTGACGAGGTGTACTTCTGAATACACGAAAGACCTTGGAATAATTTTTTTCCTTGTGGGATTGCATCACATATATATATATATATATTAGTGTGGACCAAAATGGGGGGTAAATTATAAAGTTGAAGAAATCCTTGATCCACATTAATGCCCTTGTTTCTTTGGACCAGATAGACATGTCAGCAAAACTTTGGTCAAATATGAGAATATTTAGGGGTCCCGAGATTTAATGACTTATAAAAAATTTCCAATGAATAGGCGCGCTTAGAACATCAATGATCAACTCAACTCTTGAGTTGCAACTTATGAAAAAATTTCTTCTTATTTAAGAAATTTTTGGTGTTAATAGAGTACAAAAACAATCTTAGATCATTATTTCAGAGAAAATTATTAATAAGGAAAACAAAAATTTTGGATAAAATATATTATCCTTAATTGGTCAACTCTAAATTAAAGGCTTTGCCTAATTGGCTTGAACCTTTTAGTTATCCTTTTTATCTCCTAATTTAACTGGTTTATTTTACTATTTCAGAAACTTAATTTTTTAAACTAAAAATGGCTACTCGTTCTAAAACTAAAGTTTGGCTCATTGGCCATTTAAATAAAGATATACTTTGTTGCCGCTTACCTACAAAACTGCAAGTTTTGCAAATATATTTCTTCCATCAAAAAGAGGAAAAATTGGGACGAATAAGATCCATTAATCTTTGCTTAGATGAAGTGATGACCTACTGGGAGAAAGCCAGGATTCCCACAATGCGTAGAGACAGTGCCATCCGAAAGATTGACTCTTTAATAAGCTGTTATGATAAATTGATGAAAAACAGAAAAAGGCCCGAGGAAAAATGCCGTATTGATAGAAGCTATGTTTAAAGATGAAATTAAGGCTGAAATTCTTGATATTGGTCACTCTAATGCCCTTTTGATGATGTCAAATGAAGAAGACAAGCTTTTCTACTTAAGCCAGCAAGAAGATCCTACACAAAGTAGCATGGGTACAGTAGACCAAATTCTTGCAAAAAGAGAGAAAAGAAGGCTTCATCGTGAAGAATTAGAGTGTGAAAGAGCCCTCAAAGAGCAGAAGCGATCTAAAAGATCATTCTTGCCTGCCAATAGAGATGATTTCACATCGTCATCATCATCATCACCATCAACTAATGACGACAACCTTGAAATGAATTTTCAAGGTCCCTCTGAAGAGCAATTTAAAAAGAAAATGTTGGCTCCTAAAAAGTCAAAGCCTATTGACAAAAATGTTGTAGCAGCCTATGATAGAATGAATCTTTCCAATCGAGATGCAGCTATGTCTTATGCTGTTGTTGCTCAGTCTTTGGGCCATAATTTGGAAAACATTACAGTGTCAAAATCTACTATGCTTCGAACTCGTCAAAAGTTACGCAAAGAAATAGCAACAGAATATCAAGAGCAAGCATTTTGTCCTGGAGAGCCTTTAGTTCTTCATTGGGATGGAAAAATGCTCCCAGAGATATCAGGTTAGTTTTTTTGTCTGATTAATTTAGCATATTTATATTTTATCTCTCAGGTGAAAAACTTAGTTGTGGGTCTGGTTTTCACACCTAGGCAATGTGTTATTATCTGGTTGGTTTTAATTAAACATTTTGATAGCTAAATTTCTATTTAATTAGGTTACATTTCACTGTCTGAAGCTAGTTTTCACAATCTACACCATTTTACCTTCAAATTAAAATAAATCAAGTTTAATTTAAAATAAGTCAAGTTTAATTTAAAATAAATCAAGTTTAATTTAAAATAAATCAAGTTTAATTTAAAATAAGTCAAGTTTAATTTAAAATAACTCAAGTTTAATTTAAAATTATATATTTATATATATAAATTATAATATATTATATTAAATATAAAATAAAATATTAAATATATATATATATAATATATGTAAAATAAAATATTAAAAATAAATATATATAAATTATATATAATTATATATTTTAACTTTTTCTTGCAGGCGAAGGAAGAACGGAAAGGATTGCAGTGTTAGTCAGTGGGAATGGTGAAGAGAAATTGCTGGGAATTCCTAAAGTCACTGCTGGTACGGAGATGGCTCGTGTTTGCATTTCTCTCCTGCAAGAACATGATATGACCCAGAGAATTATTGGGCTGTCATTTGACACAACAGCATCCAATACCGGAATCCATGCTGGAGCTTGCACTAAAATTGAACAAGAACTTGGAAAAGAGCTTTTATATTTAGCCTGCAGACACCATATTTATGAGATTGTCCTATCTCAAGTCTTCCGGACTTCTATGGGCCATTCCTCTGAACCTGATATTCCAATCCTCAAAAGATTCAAAACTCAATGGGATTTTATGGATCATTCTCAAATCACAACTGCTGTTGATTCCCAAAGCTGCAGAATAATTGAAAGAGTTCAAGATTTAAAAAATTAAACAGTCTTAATCATGAAGGAGGCACTCAACTCTAAACAGCCAAGAGATGATTATAAAGAATTTTTTCAACTTGTTCTCTTGTTTTTTGGAGAAGAAAGCATTTCTAATACTCCCTTGAAGAGACCTGGAGCGTACCATCATGCAAGATGGATGGCAAAAGGAATTTATGCATTTAAGCTTTTTCTTCTCCAAAATCAATTTAAGATGACTAAAAAAGAACTTGATGCAATAACAGAAATTTGTTTATTTGTTGCATTGGTATACGCAAAATCTTGGGCAAAAGCTTCTCAACCAGAGGAAGCCCCAAATGTTGATCTTAAATTTTTGCAAGATCTTGCAATAATGGAGGAAAATTCTTTGATATCAAGTGTTATCAAGCAAGCCCAAAATGCCATTAAACGACATCTGTGGTACCTCACAGAAACACTTGTTGGATTAAGCTTCTTTGACAAAAGCATATCCCTTGAAGAAAAGGAGCAAATGCGAAATAATATCAAAATGCCTCCAAGAAATAAGGGACTGAAACGTTTAGAAGCAAAGGTAACCCTAGCTTGTTTTAAAGAAAAAAGGATTTCTGATTTTGTTACTTCAAGGACTAAATCTCTTTTTGATGCTCTACATCTCAATTCTCTCTTCACTGAAAATTCTGCATCAACATGGGGAATAGATCCTGAGTACCAAAGAGGCTGTGCTAGAGTTCGTGCCCTTAGAGTGACAAATGACACAGCTGAGCGGGGTGTTGCATTGATTGAAAAATTTAATCAAGCAGTGACAACTAAAGAAGAGGACAAACAATACCTGCTCAAAACAGTTTTCAAGAATCGTAAAGAATTTCCAACAAAAAATAAAGCAGAACTTATGAAAATGAAGAAAAACTAATTTTTTCAGCATTAAAAGGAAAAGTGCAATTTTCTCGGGACCCCTAAAACTTGACGTAGAGGTTTCAAATTTTGTAATTTGATTAAGGTAAGCAAAAGGAATAACATTACTCATGTGGAACAAAGATTTGTAAACCTTCATTTTTTTTGGTCCACACTAATATATATACTGTATATATATATATATATATATATATATATATATATATATATATATATATATATATATATATATATATATAATAAATGTGGTTTTATTTTTTCCTGATTATCCGTTGATAAAGTTAAAAGTGAATGGCCTGATTCATCTCAAATATTGGGTAAAACCCAACTGGAAAAACAGAATTATTTAATGTTCTAATGGCACAGACAGATCGTTAATAAAAGACGAACAAACAAATCCTCAGAAATAAATATGCAGATTAAAATTGAGTTGGAGAATAATGACCGTGGGTCTATAGTCGCCAATCCCTTCATTTCAGTAACTGTATTCAGTACGTACAGTGTCACTGTCCATTTTTTTGTTTCATAAACCTTTATGGTGGATTCCAATCGCGCATTGGTGAGTTTTTGCATATATGTGTCTGTGTATGTATGTGTATATACGTGCGTGTGTGTATCTATACACGTGCGTGCAATGTAACTCTTAATTACATCGGCAAATGAACAAAGTAAAGCATGCAGAACAATCAAGCTAAAACGTATTATTTTATTTTAAAAGAAAAGAAAATTTCGCTAATTATCCAAAATCGCTTCATTCTCTTTGCGTATAAATCATGTATCTGCGAGTATTTATAAATTTAACACGAATGCTTGCGTTTTATGCAATTTCAAACTACCTCTAATTGTATAGACTTAAAATGTATGAAAAGAATTATTGTCACACCGTACGTGGAAAACTGGAATATGAAAATGTACTTTAAGCGAAACTCTTCAATCATAATAAAATATACATCTTGCAAATAATGTAAGCTTAGTTAATGGATGTTTAAATTTTAAAATGCGTTATAATTAACAGTATGCATACGCTTCAGCTAATCTTTTTTAGGCAATGGAATATCCTTCAAAAAACAGTTCAGAATAGCTGCTAGTTTTATTATACATAAATACGCACATTTATACATACACTCATACAGATACATATATGGCGTACATACATACAGTGAATAATTAGCATTATTATTATGGCTGATATATATACATATATACGTATAACGCTGGTTTTGCTTCCGCCCAAATTGTTCATTCTGACGAAGGTCAAGCTTCTTGACCCACCTTAGACCTACAGCTTAACGTGGAATCCGAACCACGACCCATCACGGGTGGTCAGAAATTACAAATTCCTCGCCCAGACCCGATCTCACGACCTCCCGATCGGGTTGGTTGAATTTTTAATTCTTTGCATCAGACTGTATTGAGCATGTTTTGTTACGTTCGGGAAGATCGGGACATTGCGGGTAGCAAACATTTTGCGAAGTTGAGCATCTCGGGGTAATTTATGTAGGAGTCTAAAAGATCTCTTGTATTGCAAATTTAGGGTTCTGCCAGAACCTATTTTATAATTCACCCAGCGTTGCTGTTCGTATATATTACTGCAGAAAGTACGAAAGAGAATGTCTTTCGCTTCACTTGCACAAACCGGAAGTTCCTTATAGTCATGTTTGCTTTAGCACAGAAGCTTCGACATTGTTTTCTTATATCCGAGTCCTCACTCAAAGAGCTGGTGGTAGTTTGACCCAAATACTTAAATTCTTGTGCTTCTTCTATTGCTTTACCTCTCATTTTAAAACTACAGTAATATCAGCTGGCTGATTAGAGCTTTTAGGATGGAACTGCATAACCTTAGTTTTTGTAACATTAAAAAGAATATAATGTTTCTGCGAATATAATTCGCAGACTTTTATCAGCCGATCCAGACCTTTAACAGAGGGACTTACTTATTAACACCTATCATCGGCATATACTAAGTTATTTAGCTCTGTGTTATCAACACAACATCCAACTGTTTCCTCATTAAATGAAGCAATTAATCCATCAATGTACACATTAAACAGCATAAGGGAGAGCAAGAAGTGTTGCCTCACCCCGCAAGGGGAACTAAAACATTTAGAGAGTACAGTGCCCCACCTAAGAGTAAAAGATTGGTGGGAATACCAAAATTTAAATAAATTTAATATGTACAGTCGCCTGCAATAATTCCGCTCAACCCTCTCAGAAATGTGGAACAACAACGCAGTCCCTCTTAAACCCAAGTTCCCCACCCTCACTCCCTCCCTCTCCTCTCCCTCTCAGGTGTTGTCATAGTAATACTTCTGAGTGGACTCAGCGGACGTATTCCCTGGCCTCTCTGATATTGTTTCTCCTTTTGGATATTGCCGATAAATTTATTGTTGGAAAGTTCTGAGTTTTATATACTTGCGTTTATATTCACATTGTTATAGTTAAGTAACTGAATATTAGTGGTTTTTAGCGATTTAGAAGTTTTCATAGTGTGCCGGCTTAATTTAATTTAAACTTGTGACGGTTATAAACGTTAACTATCTTAACTTGCGCGATGCCGTCGCAGAAAGAGTCGTGTGCTAGGTGTCGGGTTAATCGGTGGTATACTGATTTTAAAGATTACAACGGCGGTCCTATGGCGATTACGGAGAGATCGGTTTGTTTCTTCTATGAGTTAAGCGAAGAGATAGTTGATTTAAAACGTCGTGTACGCGAGGTGACGGAAAGACTTGCAATGTTTGATGAAGGCAGGGGTAGGCTTACAGTTGACGAAGGCCGAACCTATACTAACGTTGAAGACGTTAGTAAGTTAAAGGGTGAGGTTAGAAACCTAGTTTCTAGTGTAGGTAGCTTATCGGGAAGGTTAGACAGAGTTGAGGAAGGGGTTAAGGGTGGTCCGAGATTAGTAGACCTGGAGGGATTTAGAGTAGTTAAGGGTGGAGCTAGGCCACTTACGTTAGGTGATAGGAATCCCATTCCTATCGAGGTTTCGAACCCTTTCACCCAGTTGGATAGGGATGTGAACGAGGGGGAAACGATTTTAATTGAGGACTCCTTAGTGCGTCATATGGATAAGGAGTTCGTTGAACGGAATCCTCAAAACCGGTCACCCCTGCTTCAACGCAGCCTAAGTGGTTCAGTCGTGACATCGCTTCGGCTATCCGAAATAGGAAAGCTGCGTATAGGAGGGCGAAGGCCAATCGTTCCCATGAGAACACCGAGTCGTATGTCCGCCTGTGCAGAGGAGTGAAGGCGAAGGTTAGGCTAGCGAAACGAATCGAAGAACTCCTGGTGGCAAGCCAGGCGTCAGGCACGAAGGTGCTGACCTGGATAGTGTTCGGTGTACCGCGACAGTCGTTGCCGATAGAATAGACAAACTGAGCGTGTTTAAGGCTCCTGGGCCAGACTGATTCCTCCCCAGAGTGTTGCGGGAGGTGCGTGACCAGGTGGCTCCCCACCTGGCTACAGTCTTCAACAAATCGTTGGAGACGGGCCAGGTGCCTGGTGACTGGAGGGAAGCCAACGTGACCCCTATCTTTAAGAAAGGGGATCACGAAAGTCCAGGGAACTATCGTCCCATTAGTCTCACTTCGGTTGTAGGTAAATTATTAGAGAGGATAATAGCGGATAGGATCGTTGACCATTTGGATTCCTACAAGCTGCTTGGGGATTCCTAACATGGGTTTAGACGGCATAGGTCGTGTCTCACCAACTTGCTCGAGTTTTTCCACGTCATGTTGAATATGATAAGAGAAGGGCGATTGATATACTTTATCTCGACTTTGAGAAAGCCTTTGATAAGGTACCTCATCGCCAGCTAATGGCCAAAGCGCGCGCGCTGGGTATTGGTGCGGAAGTAGGTAGGTGGATTGAAAACTGGCTGAAGAATAGGCGGCAAAGGGTTGTAATTAAAGGGGCTAGTTGGGTTAGGCCTCGGTCACTAGCGGGGTTCCTTAGGGTTCCGTTTTGGGGCCACTGTTGTTTATCATTTACATAAATGATATCGACGGTGGCATCGTTAGTAGAATCGCCAAATTCGCTGATGACACCAAGCTTGCGGCCAATGTTGGGACGCCCGAGGAGATCGAGCAACTGCGAGCGGACCTACATAGGATAGGAGAGTGGTCCGAAAAATGGCAAATGCTGTTTAACTTGGGTAAATGCAAGGTCATACACATTGGCTACGCCAATCCCAAGTCGGACTACTCCATGTTGGGGAGTAATATCGAGGACACTGATTTGGAAAAGGACTTGGGTGTGCTAATTAGCAGCGACCTTAAGTTTACCAAACAGTGCGTAGAGGTGGAAAAGAAAGCCCAGAAGTTGTTGGGTTATACGAGGAGTCAATTTCGATTTCGGAACAAGGAGGTTGTGCTCTCTCTGTACAATTCTCTGGTTCGGCCGCACCTGGAGTATGCTGTGCAGTTCTGGTCGCCCACCCTCAGGAAAGATATTGAGAGGCTGGAGCGAGTGCAGGCGAGGGCCACAAAGTTAATCCCTTCCGTTAGGCATATGGGCTACAATCGACGCTTAACGCGCCCTGAATTTGCTTTCGCTGGAAACTCGGAGGTTGCGCGGTCAACTCATCGAGGTTTTCAAGTTCTTACGCGGGTTCAACAATGTCGATTTTAGAAGCAGTTTAGTTTAAATGATAAACCAACTCGCTACAATGGTTGGAAGTTGGATTTGAAATGGTTTAGGACTAGTGTGTGTGGGAATTACTTTATGTATAAGATCTGTGACACGTGGAACAGGCTACCTTCAGAAGTTGTGAACAGTTCTTCTGTGGCTCTGTTCAATAAAAGGTTAGACCGAATCTTGCACACTATTTGAGGGTGACAGAATTTTTCCCTGGCACCCGTTGCCATTGGTACCCCCTCGGTATGGGCCGCAAGGCCTTTTGAGGTACTACTTTGGATCACTTTAACATAGTGCTTCCCAATGCATGCGGGAAGCAATATATTAAAGTGACCCCTCCTGGGAAGCAATATTTTAAAGTGATTAACACTGGGAAGCAATATGTTAAAAAGATTAACACTGGGAAGTAATATGTTAAAAAGAGAAAGGTTGGTTAGTTAGAAAGAGGTTGGTAATCTAGGAGATAACCTACCGATCGCAAACAAAGCTATAAATTCCCTAACCGGGCATTCTTTATATATTTAATGTAGGTCAACTAAATGCCAGGTTAGGTCAACTGTACGCCCTTGATGATTGGTTAGGTTAAGTCGTGATATTTTCGTTAGTTTTAACGAAAATATCACAACTTAACCTAACCAATCGTCAAGGGCGTACAGTTGACCTAACCGGGCATTCAGTTGACCTAACCGGGCATTCATTTAACCTACACTAAATATATAAGGAAAATGAAAGGATGCAAAAAGGAACTACTCAACTCGTACTTGTGGCAAATGATGTGGCGTGACCGATTCTTCTGAAATCCATTTTTTACTTTGTGTGACCATATAGAAGCAACAATTCTAATAAATTTACTTTCAATCTAATATTTTAACATGTTATGATTTACTTTTTATGCCTTTACTTTATTAAAGCGAACATTTTTTATCGTACTCCTTATCCTAAATATTGGGAAGCAATATGTTAAAGTGATATACACTGGGAAGCAATATGTTAAAGTGATATACACTGGGAAGCAATATGTTAAAGAGATTCCTGGGAAGCAATATGTTAAAGTGATCCACTACTTTTTCTTGTAACTCCTTGTAACTCTCTCTCTCTCTCTCTCTCTCTCGGCTTTTGCAGCTATCCTATTCCCCTAGGCACTGTTTAAATTGTAGGATTATGTCAAAAACAATATTTTTGAACACTAAACTAGAAGAGATTTGTGCTCAGGAAAATGTATCCTTCGTAAAGCTGTGGTCAGAGTTTAGTGATCCTAGCCTTTCTATAAAAGATTGGGTGTATTTCACTGAAATAGGGAATGCTACGCTAGGTAGGTTAATTGATGAGAACGTTCGAAAGCTGTATAGATCGAAGCCCCTTTAAACGTTGTGGGTCCAGGAAGCGCCAGCCCGACGTGAAAAATAGTTTAAAACACCGATATGTGGTAAAAATAATTTAAACGTCTTTTATTGTAACGCGCGTAGTATTAGAAATAAATTGAACGAATTTAAGGCGACAATTTATTCCGGGAACTACGATATAGTTGCTATAACCGAAACGTGGTTAAAATATCGTAACTCGGGACTTGTTGGGGGAACTTGATTTAGCGGGTTTTAAACGTTTTACTAGTGATAGGTTACATAGGATTGGTGGCGGCGTTTTGTTGTACATTCGTAATTCACTTACGGCTATCAAGATTAAAATAGATTTTCCGGCAGCAATTAATGCGATATGCGTTGAAGTTAGGACGCGTAGGCTTAGCTTTAATTTCGTTGTTGTTTATAGACCTCCAGTTCAACGCCTCCATACCGATACTAGATTTTACACACTTCTTACTAACTTTAATAATAATTGGGATAGTATAGTTGTCGGAGACGTTAAATGCCCTAACGTTAATTATAGATCTACAGATCTACAGAAGCTAAGGCTAACAAAGACCCTAAGATCCACTCGAAGGTTAGCCCGAGAGAAAGGAAAGAGTAGTGGGTTAAGAGAAGAGAATAAGGGGTTAAGTAAGTAGCAACACCTATCACTCGTGGGTTAACATTCATTCAGAAAAAGAGAAAAAAGACTCACCATCATCATCCGCCGGCCACTGCCGACAAGTCAGAAAAACAGTCGGAGAGAATAGGAAAGACTGCAGAACGGTCCTCTACTCTATAGGGAGGTAGAGCCCACTCTGCCGGAAAGGGGTGAAAGATGAAAAGAAGTAAAATAAGAACGTATACAAACCATGCAATACATTCTTAACTCAAGAACAACACATTCTTAACTCAAAGTAACACATTCTTCCAGCTGTTGCATACCGATCCTCCACTCCATAGGGAGGTAGAGGATGCAGCCTACTAGGCTGGAAAGGCATGAAAGACGAAAAGAAGTAAAATAAGAACGCATTACAAACCATGCAAAACATTCTTAACTCAAACACTATCATACCATGCAAACTACAGACATGCAATAAAGAGAGCTACAGACATGCAAATAAGGAGAGAAGAAGAAAAAAGTATAAAGAATAACAAAAAGTGGGTTAATTTACCCAATAAGCTACAACTAAGTTAGTGTTAGTCTAATTTTTTTTTTGCTGGCATATCACACGCAGGCATGTCACACGCTGGCATTAGACGTCAACAGACTCATCCCCGATTACCACCCAAAGAGCTCCTGTTGACAATTGTTTTTTATTTTAAACAACGTTAATATTTTTAAAATGCCTATCTAGACGGTTTTTAAACACATTAACGCTGGTAGAGTTCACGACGGGGGCGGGAAGATTATTCCATTTTTCAATTACTTTAAACGTAAAGAAGTTTTCAGCGATATTAGTAATGAAACGTCTGCCATGTTATTACGAGTATTGCTATTATCGAAAGTGAACAATTTTTCAAAATTTATGCTATCGATGTTATTAACGATTTTGAAAACTTCAATAAGCTCACCCCTTAATCTCCTAGTTTCAAGTGAATGCAAGTCTAACTCTTTAATCCTATCTTCATAAGGCTTGTTGCGCAATGACGGAATTAGTTTCGTGGCATGACGCTGAACCTTTTCTAACCTATCAATATTCTCACGCAAATACGGGCACCAAAACTGAACGGCATATTCTAAATGAGGCCTGACTAGGGACTTGTAAAGGGGCAATATAATATCCTTTGATTTAAATTCAAAATTACGCGCTATGAAGCCTAACATACTATTAGCTTTTGCGCAAGACTCCAGGCACTGGTTCCTAACTTTTAAATCCTTAGATTACTATGAGACTTTTACTGGTAATGATGAGGGTTTAAGACTGATTGAGTTCATGGAAGACAATTTTTACGACAGATGGTTACCGAACCAACGCGCGGTGACAATATTTCAGACGTGGTGACGACGAACGACGAAAATACCGGGTGTCCGAGAATTATCTGTACAATTTTTGGCTGTTATTAAAAGTCAACCATGAAGTGTAGAAATTCCAGTGTTGTCCCATTTTACAGAGAATCTCATTAAGTTTTTTCTGATACCACGTTTTGACAAGTTTTTTAGAAATGTACGCGGGTGACAGACATTGATGATTTAAAAGCAAGAATCACAGCTGCTATTGAGCGAATTGATGTGGATATGCTGCAGCGTACATGGCAACATTTGGAGTATCGATTGGATGTTTTGCGAATCACTAATGGTGCACATATCGAATGTTTGTAACAACGTTACTTTAATAAAGAAACTTTTGAAAATAAGATTCTAAATAATCTTGTTTAAGAATTTTACGTGTGTTATCAAGAATTTTATTAAAAGATGAAATTGTAAAGATAATGTTCGGACACACTGGAATTTCTAAAAAACTTGTCAAAACTTGGTATCAGAAAAAACTTAATGAGATTCTCTGTAAAATGGGACAACACTGGAATTTCTACACTTCATGGTTGACTTTTAATAACAGCCAAAAATTGTACAGATAATTCTCGGACACCCTGTATAGTCGAAGGTTTAGAAGTAGGTGAGAGTTTGTGATGTAGTGATCACCAAATTATTAGGTTTAAGCTACTGATAGGAAAGAGTAAGGATAGTAATGTAATAGAAGTCCCTGATTTTCGTAGGGCTAATTTTGATAGTTTTGCGGATAGGATGAGAGTAGTGGACTGGGATAATTTATTTGTGGGTAATGACGCAAAGTTTCATTGGGAGGCGTTTAAAGAAAGTTTTTGAATATCGAAAGGGAGTTTATTCCGCGTAGGCCGAAGCGCGCTAGTAATAATGGTAAACCCAAGAGGTGGAGTAGGGAAATAGGTGAGTTCATAAACGAACGTAACAGAGCGTATAGACTTAATAAGCGCAATGGCACGGTAGTTAACTTCAATAGATATATCGAGCTTAGACGTCAGGTTAAAAGATCTGTTAGGAATGCTAAGCGTAGTTTTGAGATACTTGTAGCTGCGGAGGTAGTAAACATAATCCGAAATTTTTTTGACTACGTTAATAATCGTAAGCCGATAAAAGATAACACAGGTCCACTAGTGAACGCTAACGGCCTTTGGGTTCCGACGCTCAGGCGATGGCGTGTATTTTTAACAACTTTTTTGCGACAGTTTTTACCGTAGAAGACGTAAATAATGTCCCCGACGTGGACGATATCGTTCCATTTAGTCGTGAGACTATTTTGAATGAAATAATTGTTTACGAGGGTGAGATTGCGCATTATATCGATAAGCTAAAAGTTAGCAAGGCTCCAGGCCTTGACGCGCTTTATCCTAGACATTTGAAAGATTTGAAAGACGTTATCGTAGGCCCATTAACAAAATTTTTAATAAGTCAGTGGAAGCGGGGGATCATTCCTGAAGACTTCAAATTAGCTAACGTTATGCCCATTTTAAAAAAAGGCGACCGCACAGTAGCTAGCAATTATAGGCATATTAGCTTAACGTCAATTGTCGGTAAACTTTTGGAATCCTTAGTTAGGGATCGTATCGTCGATCACTTAGAGAGTCGCGATTTGATTAATAGTAGTCAGCATGGGTTTCGATGCCATAAATCTTGTTTAACTAATTTGTTAGAGTTTTATAACGCAATAGTGTGCGAATACGATAGGCATAGAGCGGCTGACGTTATTTATTTAGACTTTAAAAAAGCGTTCGATACAGTTCCGCACAGAAGATTAATTGCGAAGGTTAAAGCGCACGGTATACGCGGTCAGGTAGCTAACTGGTTAGAGGAATGGCTTCGTGCCAGGAAACAGAGGGTCGTTGTTAGTGGTAGTGAATCGGGGTGGTTAGATATAGGTAGCGGTGTCCCTCAGGGTTCAGTGTTAGCCCCATCTATTCGTAATTTCCATTAACGACATAGATGTAGGCTTTACCAGTAACGTGTCAAAATTCGCGGACGATACTAAAATAGGCGGTAAAATTTTTAACGTGGACGATAGAAATAGGCTCCAAGACGATGTAAATAGGATTATGGAGTGGATGGATAAGTGGCAGATGCAATTTAACGTAGACAAATGTAAAGTTTTGCATATAGGTTCTCGTAACAACAGTTACACGTACACGATGGATGATAGACAGTTAGCGAGCGTTGACGAGGAAGTAGATTTAGGCGTACGCGTATCTAAGGATTTAAAAGTTAGGAACCGGTGCTGGAGTCTTGCGCAAAAGCTAATAGGATGTTAGGCTTCATAGCGCATAATTTCGAATTTAATTCGAAGAATATTATATTGCCACTTTACAAGTCCCTAGTCAGGCCTCACTTAGAATATGCCGTTCAGTTTTGGTGCCCGTATTTGCGTGAGGATATTGATAGGTTGGAAAGGGTTCAGCGACGCGCCACGAAACTAATTCCGTCACTACACAACAAGTCTTACGAAGATAGGATTAAAGAGTTAGACTTGCATTCACTCGAAACTAGGAGATTAAGGGGTGAGCTTATTGAAGTTTTCAAAATCGTTAATAAAATCGCTAATGTAAATTTTGACAAATTGTTCATTTTCGATAATAACAACAATCGTAATAACGGATTTAAATGACGTGGCAGACGTTTCATTACTAACATCGCTAAAAACTTTTTTACGTTTAAAGTAATTGATAAATGGAATAATCTTCCGCGTCCGTCATGAACTGTACCAGCGTTAATATGTTTTAAAACCGTTTAGATAGTCATTTTAAAAATATTAATGTCGTTTGAAATAAAACAATTAGCAACAGGAGCTCTGGGGTAATGGTTGAGGTTTGAGTCTGTTGACGATTAATGCCAGCTTGTGACATACCAGCGTGTGATATGCCAGCAACAAAATTATAAAAAAAAAATTAGACTAACACGAACCTAGGTATAGCTCGTAGTGTAAACTAACCCACTTTTTGTTATACTCTTTATATTTTTTTCTTTTTCTCTTTTCTTATCCTCTCTTTACTTGCATGTCTGTAGTTTGCATGGTATGACAGTGTTTGAGTTAAGACTGTGTTTGCATGGTTTGTAAGCGTTCTTATTTTACTTCTTTTCATCTTTCACCCCTTTCCTATTCTCTTCGACTATTTTTCCGACTTGTCTGCAGTGGCTGGCGGATTATGATGGTGAGTCTTTCTCTCTCTTTTGCTGAATGAATGTTAACCCACGAATTATAGGTTTTGCTACTTACTTAACCCCTTATTCTCTTCTTTTAACCCCCTACTCTTTCCTTTCTCTCGGGCTAACCTTAGAGTGGATCTTAGGGTCTTTGTTATCCTTAGCTTCTGTAGATCTGTAGAAAGGTTTTTCCCTGGTCCCTCCCACGGGCGTTTAACTGCAGCCTTTCTTAAGGTAACTTTTTCTGTTTTTTATATTCTATTCTCTGTTGCATATTAACATTAGACCAATCGACGCGATTATACTTATCTATTGCGTCTTTGTTATGTCGTGTTACACATATGTTGGTAAAATTAATTAACAATTCTAATGGTCTATGATCAGAAAGGAAGAAATCATACAGAATATGAACTGTGACAATTCGATCCTTTAGATTATTACTAGTGAGACAATGATCAATGCACTTGGTGGTACCACTCATACCACTAACATATGTGAAAGTACCACTAGTTCCGCCTTAGGATAATCTCTAGGAGCGCTCCATTTTTCAATATTAAACATACACTCATAAAACATATACCATTTGAAAGCTCACATTTTTCTGTCTAAAAATGTAGTAATCCAAAAGTATCAATAGTAAATGCAAGATTATAGAAAAAATTCCAAGTTACATTTTTATCGTGAATATTTCCTGCTTTGGCTATAATGTACTTTTTTCATAAAATATTTTTCCTGATTGGGCTATTTTTTCGCTACTATGCGACTTAATTAGTTAGTTGGATTCTGTTGTCTATTTTTTTTTCTAATTGGATTCAGTTTGGTCGTGTTTGTGATAGAATTATGACGTGCTGTTCGTGTGGTTTCTGACTTTGAGAACTTGATTCGTCATGTGCCCTAGATGAAGAGAAAGCATTGGATGTTTTTATCTTTTCAATATTAAACATACACCCATAAAACATATACCATTTGAAAGCTCACCATTTTTCTGAGTCTAAAAATGTAGTAATCCAAAAGTATCAATAGCAAATAAAAAGTAACTAGGTTTAATTGTTTGACGCGTGACGTAATTAATTACATTATAAAGGTTGGCTAAGTTATAAATCTTCAGTCTGTGTTGTAAGATGGTATTTTTGGTAATTGTTACGCTAACCTAACCTAACATGAATATGTTATTACATTATCATTTGTATAATTTAGGTCTCGGGGGTACGGGTGCGGAGCCCCCGTAAAGATCACGCATCACAAATTGATCGGTATAGGGTTTTATATTTAAACCTAGTTACTTTTTATTTGCTATTGATACTTTTGGATTACTACATTTTTAGACTCAGAAAAATGTGGGCTTTCAAATGGTATATGTTTTATGAGTGTATGTTTAATATTGAAAAATGGAGCGCTCCTAGAGATTTACCCCGCCTTATACATCTACATCACTTTTACTTAATTTAGCAGACTCGCACATGTTTCCCAATTCTACAAAAAATTCCGAGTTCACATGCGCATTAAAGTCCCCCCATTATTATACAGTGAGAATATTTGAGATTATCTGATAGTGACTTACAGTAATTCTGTACAACAAATCAATGTATTCATCAAGATTATTACCGTTGTTGTGTGGTAAATAGCAGTTTACAACTAATATGCAATCATTGTTTACTTGTAATTCAATTCCTAACAGCCAGGGCAGTGCAGACGGGGTGGGGGAGCACAGGGGCTTGAGCCCCTGCCCTTTTCCCTCCATGACTCAGAAGTGTCCTTTTTTCAGTAACTGTGGTACTTGTAGGTTATCTCCCCCCTCTCCAATTTTGACAGAATATTTTCGTTAAAACTAACGAAAATATCACGACTTAGTAAATAGTAAATACTATTCCAGAAACAACAATGTTATAATTAATAATAGATCAACTGTACGCCCTTGAAAAGTGGTTAGGTTAAGTCGTGATATTTTCGTTAGTTTTAACGAAAATATTCTGTCAAAATTAGTAGGGGGGAGATAACCTACAAATACTGTAACTTTTTTAGGTATATGAATACAGTAAACGTTTTTATCCTGCTTTAGTATGGTGAAAAAAGAAATGGGCCTTTCCTGTCAAGGGGCGGGGGTCACACTAAGTATGTATATGGGAAAAAGTGGATCTTTTCCGTTTGACACACATGGTTCGATTTTATTTTAAATTTCTACACAGACGTAGTTTTGCATGCCGATTATGAAAATCAGAACCATGTTTTGGACAAATTAATAATAAAAACGTTACAACCCTTTAAAGATTGAATTTTTAGGTTAGGTTAGGTTAAGTAAAGATTGGTTTTTCCCTATTTAAATGTTCACTAATTGTTATGTTGTTATTTAATACTATAAACACCCAGGAATGTCTGTCAGTCAGTCCGTCCCGCTCAGTTTGTCAGTCGGTCACGCTCAGGAACGTTTAGGTTAAGTCGTGATATTTTCGTTAGCTTTAACCAAAATATCACGACTTAACCTAACCAATCGTCAAGGGCGTACAATAACCCTAAAAAAATAAATTAAAAAAAATATATTTTTATTTAACCAAACTAGCACGACTTAACCTAACCAATCATCAATGCCGTACAGTATAAAGAATCCTCTTCTCTTAATATATAAAAACTAGCCTAAGACCCGCCCTTCGTGCGGGTCGCGGGTAGCAAAAATTAACCAAACTATCACGACTTTAACCTAACCAATCGTCAAGGGCGTACAATTAACCTAAAAAAATAAAAACAATAATTTTTTTTAAATTTATTTTTATATATTAAGAGAAGAGGATTCTTTATACTGTACGGCATTGACGATTGGTTAGGTTAAGTCGTGCTAGTTTGGTTAAATAAAAATAATTTTTTTTTTTTTTTTTTAGGGTAATTGTACGCCCTTGACGATTGGTTAGGTTAAGTTGTGATAGTTTGGTTAATTTTTGCTACCCGCGACCCGCACGAAGGGCGGGTCTAATAAAATACTTTAAAGGGTTGTAACTTTTTTATTATTAATTTCTCCAAAAAATGGTTCTGATTTTCGTAATCGGCATGCAAAACTACGTCTGTGTAGAAATTTAAAATAAAATCGAACCATGTGTGTCAAACGGAAAAGATCCGAAAAAGTGTGTCTCAGTTACAACACCTAAGTACTTATCAACACAATATATTAGAATTTTCATGGGTTTTTTATTTATACTTAATATTTACGTACCACCTGGGTGTGAAGTTATTCCGAACCCCGAAAGAGGTGCCCTTTTTGGGCCTTGAGCCCCTTCCCCTCCCCTTCTCTGCACGGCGCTGCTAACAACCTTAAATATCATTTGTTAAAAACTTTATATGTTTTGACAATTTTTTCTTAAGAAAGCACCACCACCAAAGGGCCTTCAACAAGGGCCTTCATACGCTTCAACAAGAAGACTGGAATCTTTCATTTATATCTTTGTCGGATGAATTTGAAAGAAAATTGGGCGATAAACATTTAACATTTTCGCAAACTTTAAGAATTGATTCAAACCTCCGAGTTAACTGACTGACGATTATATCTATGTTTCGGTTAAATACTTCGACTTGAAAGCGTTTTTTACAATCTTCTATGCGATCATCTGCATGAAGTTCATCAAACATTTTTTTTGTACGATGTAACCTTTTCTTTTAGGAAAAGAAGGATCGATATTCCATTTTATAGATAACTCTATTGCTTCTTTTTTTATGGATTGCCAATTAGCCCTCATTTAAAAATTGAGTAATAAGAGAGGAAAGCATTTCAACTGCCTTTTCTGTCTTTGTGTTTTCCTCGATACTACATTAACTGAGCCAACAATTTTAGTCTGAACGGTAATTAAAATTATTGTTGGAAATACTGTAGTTCAAAATAATTCATTAATACTTTAGCTTCATGCTGTTCCTCTTTGTTTTTTCCATTTAGTGATAGGTACGTTAAAATCTTAAGAACGTTAAAATGACGAGAGGAAAGCGCTTCAAGAGCTTAAATGCATGAAGACCATCTAGTTGGACAAACTCTCTCTAAGGTTTGCATGTGTCCTTGTTTTAATTCCATCAATTCTGACCATCTACTAACTACACTAAAAAATACATAAAGTTTTTCTAATTGGTCAAAAAAATATCTGACTTCGAGAATATTTGAAACGGAGTCGTTGATAATTAAATTTAAATTATGAGAGCAGCAGTGAATGTATGTGGTGGGTGAATTTTTCTGCCTAATGCGAGCTTGAAGACCTGTATAGACGCCACTCATGTTCGCAGCTCCATCATAACCTTTTCCTCGTAATTTTGACAAATCGGCGAAATCTTCCATAACCTTCAATACAGTACTTTCTAACTCTTTAGATGTTTGATTCTTAATCTCTCTAAACCCGCAAAATGATTCTTTAATCTCTAGCTTTTTTATTAGCACATAGCGAAACACAGTGCTAAACTGATCACTTTTTGATATATCTTGTGTTTTGTCTGTTATTACAGATATAAATGCTGCTTCTTTCATGTCGCTCTTAACTGTCTGTATTATTTCATTAGCCAATAAGTTAATTATTTCATTCTGAATTTCTGCGCTTAGGTACGTAAGTAACAGTTCCTTTGGGACGCTTTAAAAGTTCAGATAAAACATCATATCGAACTAGTAATTGAATAATTTCAAGAAAATTTCCTTGTAAAGTTCCATGATCATTTGTAATTCTATGAGCTCGAAAAGGTAAATCGTTTGTAGCGAATGTTATTATTACATCAACAAATACGTCGCAATACCTTGCGCCAAAAATTTACTTCGTGCACACTTGTTTGTCTGTTGACTGCACCAATAGTAGGATTGGTTTCCCAGCGATAGTACACCGCGCAGGAAATAGCGGGTTGATCGGATTCTTCATGTTGTTCAGTATTACGGCTTATATGAACCCAGTCCGCTGTTCCTTGCACAAATCTTAAATCTAAATTTCATTGAGCAAACAGCCAGCAAGATTGACAATAACAAATGTTTAATTCCGTTGAATAACATAACCATTGCCTCCTAATTTTGAACTTTACATTGTTTTGCGATTTATAGAAGTACTTTTCATTAAAGCCTCTATGGCGGTTACGCCCGTCTTTATCTTTGGGAAATGGACCTTTAGGTTGACAAGGACCAATTTTAATAATCAATCCTGAATAATTTCTTCTCCGACACTAATGTGTTTTTGTGTTAAAGATACAGGCTGTAAAGGAGTAACAGATGAATCTGGCTCTAGTTCCAGTAATAGCTGTTCTTCCAGAGTGGTAACGCCTTCGGGTTGAATACTGCAATCGCTCTTACCACTGCTATCACAAATTACTATCGATACTTCTGAGACTGTGTCAGGTTTATTTGAGTGAGAAGTAGAAGGCGTGATTCTTTTAAAATATGTTGATAATTTACACACTTTTTGCAACACTTTTTTTTCAGATTCTTCTTTTTCTCTTTTGAAATTCCGCACCACTCAGTTTCTTAGAAGACATTGTCTGCAATAATAGAGTGACAAATATTTAATCCGAAGCTAATTCTCGAAAAAATACAGGATTTCCATTGAGTAACAAAAAAGTTTATGTAAATTTTACTGCAAAATTTCTATTGTTTTAATAAAAAATATTCAAAATTTAATTAAATTGTTACTTTAGCCGCTCATTGTTAATAAGAAAACGTACGTGCTATAAGTTGCATCATTCGATTGATTCGATTGAAATTTATATAATACAATATTACATTATGCTATTATATACAGTAGTTTGTGATAATGTTTAGATGAAATTAATTTACTTATACAAATTTAACTTACTTATGAAAATTAAACAATTAATTGTAACAAATACTAACAGTAACAATACGCTTACCTTAAAAGTAAATCACTTTACAAATATTTTTCACTTATAGCTTATAAAAGTTTATAATAAAGTGATTATTTGGATCACCTGAATGAAGATCAGGGCCCCCAGCCTTCGTTAGTTAGCCTTATAAGGCTAACTAACGAAAATATAACGACTTAACCAATCGTTAGGTTAACTGTACGCCCTTGACGATTGGTTAGGTTAAGTCGTGATATTTTCGTTAGTTAGCCTTCTAAGGCTAACTAAAGAAGGCTGGGGGCCCTGCTCTTCAGGTGATCCGATATTTTATTAAAATTTAGATTACAATCAGCAATTTAAACGCACGAAAAACACAAGCTGTCACAGCTACAAATAAATTACGGATCACCTGAAAATCAAGGCCCCCAGCCTTCTTTAGTTAGCTTTATAAGACTAACTAACGAAAATATAACGACCTAACCTAACCAATCATCAAGGGTGTACAGTTGACCTAACGATTGGTTAAGTTAGGTCGTGATATTTTCGTTAGTTAGCCTTATAAGGCTAACTAAAGAAGGCTGGGGGTCCTGATCTTCAGGTGATCCTAAATTACATATACTAACTCACTGGCGTAGTTACGGAGCGGAGTTAGTCCCTTCTCATCGAGTAGTGCACGTGCACTTCTGCAGTTTATTCTACTCAGCGTCAATAAGGCGAAATAGGGTATATAAGTCCAAGCAATAATCGTCTTTACAGTAGGAATTTTTAAGTGCTAATTTTTCTGCTTCAACAGAACATTTGTTGTCTGAGAAGCCAAATCGTTATATTGTTGAGTCAAAACAAGACAGACTGCAAGATTCAATGTTGGTGAATTTGCAGCATAGGTAAAAGTTCAATGGCTGCAGCATAGGTAAACATTCAATGTTGGTAAATTTGGCGCCTCCTATTTTTGCGGCGCCTGGAGCAAACTTCTCCAATTGCTCCACAGTAGGTACGCCCCTGGGGCCTACCGTACAATAACTCATTTGATAAGTCTACTGCTGAGGACGTATGATACATAAAGTCATCTTGGATGGCAGAGGGAAATTTTAGCACGTCCTTAGGTAACCAATGCTCTTGCAGGAGTATCAAAGCTGCACTGTCACAGTGCTTATGAAGATCTACAATCGAATTCCTTAATGACCTTACGTTATACGAAACTATTTTCAACAAGTTAGCCGCCATGAATGATAAACAATGTATTATTATTATTATTATTATTATTATTATTATTATTATTATAGTACACATTTCAGGTATTACAGTTAGGACGCCTGTTATTATTATTATTATAGTACAAATTTCAGGTATTACAGTTAGGACGCCTGTTATTATTATTATTATTATTATTATTATTATAGTACAAATTTCAGGTATTACAGTTAGGACGCCTGTTATTATTACTATTATTATTATTATTATTATAGTACAAATTTCAGGTATTACAGTTAGGACGCCTGTTATTATTATTATTATTATTATTATCATTATTATTATTATTACTAAATCGCCTAGAAACGTGAATAAATTCCTTAACAATAATATCGTCTGGCCACTGACTCATATTGTACGGGTTGAACTGCGAGTTTACACCTCTAATTATTACTTTAAATGACTTATACTATGTAGATTTGGTGTTTAGTTTATTAGCTAACAAGACATTGTATTCACCACAAACTTCTTCCACACTGTGACGAATATCGCTTTCCTTGTTCGAGAGCTGAATTCGTGAAAAAAGAGGGTAAGGTTCCTCACCGGGCGCCTTGCTGCGAGAACGGGTTGAGGAACACTTCGAGAAGTGTGTCTGTTGACCGTAACCCACCCATCATCCTCCCTCAATCTCCCTGAGGCAGGGTTCGCCTAACTGGGAGGATGGGTGGCACGACCTTGGGAGAATGGAAGGCCCCTCCCCTACTCTGTGGCTTCATGAGGGTCTGTTAGCAGCGTTTGTACCCTGACGAGCATTTAAATAAGTATTTAAATAAGCATTTAAATAAGCATCCAGCTCTAGACCATTCTCGCCATGTTCATTCCTACATTCGATAAACCCGTCGAGCAGAACGGTGTATGCGTATTCAAGAACCGTGTCAAAATAAATCATATCCGTAACACGCGCGTCTAATATAGGCTTCAGCTTGCGGAATCCGACGATTTCAAACACACACACACGAGGGTTGTTCAAAAAGTAAGTTTACAAGGTTAATTACCGGTGCATTATGCATAGTACAATGATGTTGTTGGTCGTACAGTATTTTGATTGGCATATGTGGAAACACTGTAAAGTGGCAACATCCGGGGTCACCACGGACCAAAAAGTTCAAAATTGCACCATCAGCTGGTAAAGTGATGGCAATGACTTTTTGGGACCATCAAGGCGTTTTGCATGTTGAATTCATGCAAAAAGAGACAACAATGAATGCCATTTCTTATTGTGAAACTTTACAGCGACTCCGTTCGGCTATCACAAGAAAATGTCCTGGGTTGCTTACTGCAGGTGTGGTGTTCTTGCATGACAAAATACATACCCCTTATGTTCTACCGCGCTTAACTAAAATACTAAACTCGCACGTGATCGAGTCTACAGTTATATCATTGTTGCTTTGTACTATACAATAAATACGATTTAGCATTATTTCACCACTCAAGGTGTGCGGGTGCCTATACTCGATGTAAAGGGCCTTCATTTCGTTCAATACTATTTTTGTGCCTACTTTCCAACTGGCTGGCAAGTTACCTTTAAACACGGTCAGAATACAATCAAAAGCACGCACAAAGAGGGCTTCGTTAGCCACAACTTCATTATTAAATTCAAGTTTATGAACACTTCTTTCCAATCGAGGGTTTTTTCTTACCGATCCTAGCTTTTCAATCGTGAACTCTTCTTCACAACGCATAGCGGCAGTAATCTTCTAAGTCGTAACGACAGCTGCTCATTATATAGAGGTACAATTCTTCAGAGTGAACAGTGTAGGCGAGCTCTGCCCTGTACCGTTCAAGTCCTTTGTACCAAAGTTCATGATATTTCGAAGAATGTAAAACCATTTAAATAAGCATCCAGCTCTAGACCATTCTCGACATGTTCATTCCTATATTCGATAAACTCGTCGAGCAGAGCGGTGTATGCGTATTCAAGAACCGTGTCAAAATAAATCATATCCGTAACACGCGCATGTAATATAGGCTTCAGCTTGCGGAATCTGACGATTTCAAACATTCTGTCGAGGATGAATCGGTTTCGCATGAGAACAAGAACGTTATTATCAGATGCATTCTTCCACATCAGACTTTTATCAATGCATGGCTGATCATTACTTATACACAACGTACAAACAATGGTATATGAGGGGGTATCACTAATCTGTTCTCTTCTTCTACCTACACCTGCAGGTATTTTATAACGATCCTCACCCCACTTCTCAACTATCACGAAAACTCTATTCATCTCAACACTTAAATAAACAACATTACGTTTACCAGAGTTTGTTTGTCTACAAGTCGTTTCAAGTACATAGTTAATGGTACCGGTTTCACGCCTGAACACGAGCAATGACTTCGTCATGGACACATCGTACACGGCATTGGGAATGCTTCTCAAAGGAACTTCCATCGTATTCGAGGAGTGCACATCCAGTCGGTTCAAGCTCTGAGATGACAATGAGCCACGGGTGGGCGAATCGGCTCGACGGGGGGGGGAGTGAGTCACACCATAAGCTGTTGAATCGTGTACGGGTTTGTTCCAGCATGAAATATGCGAGTACTTGTACCAATTATACAGGGCAATTTTCCGATACATGGTACGTAGGGTAATTTCAGTTTTAATGTTTTATCGGAATGCGCACTAGATGTTCATTTCCACAAATTAAACACATTAACAATCCGGCGCACTATTTGAGAGAAACATGTGCCCGTATTTATTCTTTTTGTTTAGCAATCGATACTCGTCTCTAAACTCTATTAAAAACTCACACAGGCCTTTAGCCACAACCTCACTGCGAACCTCATCATGATATACAGTATATGAATGTAGTGGTAAAAGTATTTTAACTTATCCATGATGACAAGGTTTACATTTTCAGCCGAAGGGTACGCGTACTCGGTATGATGCAGCATGACATAATACCGCCTGTCAACCACTCATCAACAAGACTCATTACCCATACCCGTTGCTTCTCTTCTGTAAGCGTTGTTTCTTTCACCTCACGATATATGTACGCTTTTATACAGTTTAGCCCTACAACGTAGTCCATTACATCGTTTGTGCCGCGAAATCCTGCAATGCTCTCGCCAGAATATCCCTAGAGTATTTGAACATCTTGTTCCTCAAGCTTCGCACGGTTCAATGTAGCCTTAAAAGTCTCAAAGGAGGGAGGCTGGGCCGTCATTCAGTATTCACCACATCTTCCGACTTTACCGAATACCACTTCATAAACGCCGAACACGCAATATCAAAAGTCGCCATCACTATTTTTCATCTACGTGAGAATTCCTCAAATATACGTCTGAGCTCCAGGGCTAGCAGTGTCCAACTGAGCACGCAGGGGTAGAGATATGCCCAGGTAGTAGCAGTAGTCACGTGACCCTTTGATTGAGCTTACAGTGGGCGGAGCTTAGGACTTTTTCCTATACATACACACACACACACACACACACACACACACAAAGGAGAAAATGAAACCCTAATTGAAACATTTATAAATATATGTAATAAATAAATACGTCGTTAAAAATAGGCAAATATATATATATATATATATATACACACAGTATGTTTATATATATATATATATTATATACACACAGTATGTTTATATATATATATATATATATATATATATATAACATTCAGATACTATGGTACCCAAAGGGTACAGTATCATAGGTACCAAGCACCTGGTAACGTTTCCTAAAGGTATTACGACACACCTTTGTGCCCCTAAGTTCCTTCACACACCCCAGTTTCTGCGCCCGAAAGTTGTGGGTTCCTACAATTAGTTGGGGTGGTTGGTCACCCTCATCTTCTAAGCACACTAGCTCCTTCAACGAGTCAAATTTAACGACCCGTAGGTTCGCCAGGTTAAGCGTGATGCCCTTCGCCTTCACGATATATTTCAGCGCTTCCCCCACCCTCACCCGCACCCCATAAGTTTTTGGTCCTGTTGATACAAAGGAGTCAGCGTAAGCACCATCACCATACTCATCCTTCATCTCGTCAGTAAGCTCTCCGAGGAATTCCCCAATAGGCGGCATGTATTCACCCTCCCTCTCTGTGAATATTACGCTATCTGTGCCTGCGTACAGCACCCTCCGCCCAAGAGAGCGCAGTAGTCCCCAAAGCTTGATGTGTGCATATTCCGTTGTGAAGCTGGCTACAGGTTTGTTTTTAACACGTGAAGTATCTATGGCCAGTTCGGTGATGTTGTACATTATTGTGTACGTGTTACCAACATTCACGATCTCCATAACCTCTTTATCAGGGGCACTGGCATAATCCCACACCTCGTTATAACTTTGGGTCAAATGAACGTTCCCCTTACCTGTATTCTGTGTAAACTTTCCCCAAAGACTATTTAGGCATAACTTTGCACTAAAGCGCTTGCCAGAGTTCTTAGCAATTTGGGCCCGGTCAAGTTGTATACCTTCACGGTCACGGTAACGCTGAATATAAGCCGATTTTTCATCCTCGCTCTCAACCCTTCGAGGGTAGCCTGATGCTTCCATCTCCTCTGCTCACTTCACGCACAGGGGAAACATGAGCTTGTGATCTATAGCGACGGGTGAGATCGGCATCCATAAATCGCGAGGTGGTAGCACGTCTACGAAAGAAAGACCGAATTAGTACCCGTTCAAATTTGTTGAGAGCACCTTGGTGGGGGGCAGGTCAGGTCCCACCAGTTTTTCAGTGCACCTGCGGGGTACGGATTGTTCTTTTTCACGTAGGGATATAAAGAACAGAAGTCGTAGTAATGGAGTTTCACGCCCATCCGTAGGCGGAAAGTAGAGCTTGAATGGGTTTGTACGCCCGTCGAACAAGCTATCACCGCATTTGAGAGGATCCAACACAATTGAACGCTTGACGGTGTTTATTTCTTCGCGGTACTGTCCATCTGTTTCTATCCGTGCATCATACTCATGCTCCCACAAGGTCTTGTGAGTGAACTGGGATTCTATAAGCTGATCGCAGGTGCGGGTCCATACAAGACAATCGGCAGAGATCTACCGTGGATATCTCCTACGATTACACACTCAGGACGTGGGCATCCATGCCACCAGCAACTTTTAAAGGAGTACACAGTCTTCTCACCAGTGGCACGGTCTTCGCTTAGACCATCAACAAAAAAACATGACCATTGACCTTAATGGGTACTTTTCCCGTGTTACGGGCGTGTTTTATGTATACTCCGGTCTGTTGCTGTGTGTGCATGAGCCAGTAAATAGCCTTGTGCCCGTAACTGCGAGGGTTGTTTCTGTAAATGACGGTTAAGGTGTCTTTAGGCATGAAATTGTTCTTGAACACACTAAAGCACAATGAAGCGATTGTGGTTGCGACTTGCAGGGGATCGCAATTGAAACGGTCTATGTACATCTTTCTAAAGGCCTGGAAACATACTCTAACCACGCGTACATCATTCACGCCATAACGCTCACATTCATCAGCTATATTGTAAGGATTAGCTTCATTAAAACTGTTGTAGTAGCTGTCAAAATCTTCACGCTCACTATCACTCATGTTGGTGTAGTTAAAGTAATGTTTGGGGGGAGGTAGTCCTACGTAACTTAATGTGTCGCTGGTGAGGAAAGTGTGAGGGAAATACTCTTTTGAAACTTCGGCAGCTACACCCATCACCTTGGGTAGTTTTGCTAGTTTACAAGGTGTGAATGATAAAGTATCTTTAAACTGAACATTACCTCATGTGCATTTGTATAAGCTTGTTTCCCCTTTTCAGGGGATCGCCTGTAAATATCTCCGATGGCTCGTGTTCAAGCAGCTCCTTATAAAGAAACTGTGTGTCAAATTTTGCCCCGTTATGGGCAAGAATATAGTCATTTTTTTTAACTTGTTCGCTAACTTGACAATATAGGCACAAAGAGTTTCACAGGGCTGTCGTGTGCGATCGTTTTAAATACGTTTGTCCGTTTACCGCATTTGTGAAACCCATCACACTCAACCTCCATGCATTCATCGCAGATAGTCTGGCTTACGAGTAGATGCGGGATAACCTCTTTGGTTTCAGGGTTTGTGTAAATTTCTATATCGTAGTACACGGTTATACAGGGTTTATTTTTAGGTTTAGCATCTTTAATATAACATACATGCTTTACTCCATCCGCCTTTTGTTCATCGTGGCATGAAGAACAGTGAATTTCATTACATTTGTGCTTGAATTTTCCCTAACTATCTATGGTGTGAAACATACCACATTCACAGATTCTCATTTCCCTGCAAGTGTCATTCGATTTATGGAGCTCAAAGCATTTATTATTGAAAAAATTACGTCTGCACACATTACTTTCGCTCTTCTACTGTAGGCTTCAACTACACGACTTTCATATTTGGCGTTTTTACACTGCTCACATACTATGTGGCATTCCTTACAGTGTTTCACTGTATTATCCGCAAACCCGAGACACCCCTTACACAAATCATGATGCCTTCCATAATTTCGACTTTTATCATAACAAGTGTAGAGAGTCCTTATATTACGGATGGGGAGATACGTTGTTCCTGACAATCCTAAAATAAGTAGGGTCTTGTACGATCTCACACAGCTTTTAAAAACATACACAGTCCTACGACGATCATCCATTCCAAATACAACTATACGAACATTCATTTCCTGCTCTACCCTTCTCAGCTCTTCAGGACCCATATTAACTCAAACTCAAGCTTGCAATCTGAAGCCAGTTTACGGCACGCTGCACAACCGTAGGCACCAAATATTTACGCGATTGTATTTAGCACAGTGAACATATGAGCTAAGACTATTGCTATAAAGCCGCAACCACGATCGACGTTTATATGCTTTGTAAATAACCGGAGAATTGAAATTAAGAGTATAAGGTGTGGCACTATGACCCGCAACCGGAATACTCTGTCAATATCTACCGTGAAGTTGTCCATATTGAAGGCTGTACTACTTTGAAGGCCTGCATTATAGCCCAAGATATATTCTATCTACATGGCCAAGCGTCTGAATGGTATTACTACCCAAAAATCATCTACATCCCCGTCATCTGACCCGAACCCGAAGGACAACGTAGTCCTGACTTCACGTTCGTCGCGGTTCTGAAGGGCAAACTCCACAATACGTTCAACTACGCGCCTCAGTCCGTGTTCAAGACCGTCGCTATACAGGGTTCCAGGGTCAACCCTGACTACATACCGATTTTTAGTCAGGGCCGGGGTGGGATTAGCGGTGCGCACCAGTTCGAATGTTATACGTTCCTCTACAGCACGAGAAGCTGCTGGTGTGGAGGATGTACCCTGGATTAAACAGGAATTAGGAGGTACAAATTTAATTGAGGAGGGAGTTAGTGTGGGGAGTTGTGTCGTAAGACGTAGAAGGTTGGGACTCTATTACTGGGGGTCTAGCAACCGGTGCACTCCTGGCATGTTTTATACCTGAAGTGGAAGGTTCTTCATGATCGTGCCTCTACTTTGAACTGCCACGTGGTGGAGGTGTCTCTGGTGAGGGTTCGTCAGCGGGGGTTGGAGTCTGTAACTACACTGTCATCGGGGTCATCTGTAATATCGATGATGGAGTGCTGTACATCGTCGTCATTCACGGTTCTGTGGAAGAAAAACAAGATTGTAGACTGTAAGGAGCAACACTTACATTTTGTTATATTTTGTAAATGTTCCACTTAGGGGTGCGACGTGTTAGAGATGAAATCTGTAGAAAAATTCAGGTTCACAAGCCCACTCACATGTGTTATATATGGCCCTACAGGATGTGGTAGAACTGTGTTTATGCTTAAAATCATTAAAAAAAAGGCGGAGATGTTCTCAAAATTTGTGCCAGCAAAATTGGTGCTATTCGACGTACCAATCAGTGTTCAACGAGTACCAAGATGATATTTTGTTCCACAAAGGCGTATATGACGTTAATTCGTTTAAGGGAAATGAGCATACAATCATTGTAATTGATGATATCATGTTGGAAATGGATAAAACGTTTGCTGAGACATTTACAGTGTTCTCCCATCATCTTAACATAAGCGTATTCTTCATCAATCAGAATCTATTTTTCAAAAATAGATACATGCGTGATGTGTCGTTAAATACATATCTACTCTTATTCGCGCAACGTAGAGATGTGTCACAAATTGGGGTATTAGCCAATCAAATGTTCCCGAATCAGCGTAAGGAGTTTTTGGAAGTTTATAAAGAAGCTATAAGTCAACGTTACGGATATTTGCTTTGTGACCTTCACCCGCGAAACACGTTTAGAGTGCTTCTAAGAAAGAATATATTCCCAAACGACCCTTAAACGGTGTATATTACAGAATGACAAATAGGCTAAAGAAATACCATGATTTAATAAAAATCTATCATCGACTGCCGCGGGCATTGCACCAGATGTTTGTTAAAAATATCGACTCGGACTTTTTGAAATGCATCTGTGAAAGCTGCCTTAATGTTATAAAGTTTAATGTGCCAATGAAATCACTCAGAAGCCTCGCCTACGTCGTTACAAGAACATAATACGTACGCTCGCTCGTAAAAGTCAAACTGTGGGGAAGAAAAAACGAATTATTGTACAAAAAGGGGGATCATTCCTCCCCATCTTATTTTCAGTTTTGGGACTTTTACTGACTAGATTAATATAATGAAGAACGTGGTAGTGATTCCACACGAGGTGTATGCTTCACTGCAAAGTTCAAAGAGTCAAGACATGGTTCTAGAACCCCGTAAAAGCAGGCTTAAAAGAATGGAAAGCGAATTCATAGACCTATTAAACAGTGAAAAGTCTCCTGATGAGAAAAGAATCTCGTACCAAGAGAATCTGCAGAAATTTCTTCATGAGTACGAAGATTATAAGAATCCGACAGAGCTCCCCGTGGTTATTAGGCAGAGCGCGAGCAACGATGAGCATGACGACATAGGACCTGGGCCTGACGTTAGAGATGACCAACCAAAGAATAACGGAACGCAACACATCGAACATGTATTAAAAAGCAGTCTCCCACATACATTAAGGAATAAAGGCTTAAGTCTTCATAACCTATTGAGAGAGGACTCCATCATACAGTGGACCGATACAGGGTACAGGGATCGAACATCGTCGACATTGTCCATGATCTGGTGAGAAAGTGGGACAGGCCCTCACCATCAGGATGGAAGCATATTAATTACAGCAAGACTACAACAAATAAATGTCCCCAAAATATTGATAGGAAATCTGAATAGGTTAAAAAGACGGAGCAAGTCTCGTATGTACCACAACTGAGTACGCCATCACCCCCAACAGTAGCATCTCTGAAGAGGAGAAAGAAGAGATCAAACAACAACGGCCAACCCTATCCACGTGTCTCTAAAATACGGAAATGGCTAATATATCAAGAAAACGCTATTATGACATTTCTAGCCCAGCCTCTTAGGCGGTGTTAATAGACTGTACAGAGGTGTTTACAATGATGGAGTAGGGAACAAATATGTTGAGAGGTTTTTCCGGGAGCAGGATGCTTATACAATTCATAAGCCTTTGAGAAAAAGGTTTAAAACAGCCAGGACAACAGCCAAGACAACAGCGGCTTCGAATGACTCTATTTAGCAAGCGGATTTAACAGACATACAAAGATATTCAGTATATAGTGATGGCTATCGCTACAGTCTATTCATAATAGATGTATTCTCTAGATAGATGTATACTCTAGGCTGTTTTTGTACGGATATGGGGAAAGAATTTATAGGCCGAGCTTTCCAGAACATGTTGGCAGAGTTTAATATCAGTTACTACACTAGCAATTCTATACATAAGGCCTCTTTAGCTGAAAGAATTCAACGTATCATAAAGGGGCGCATGCATCGCTATTTTGCACATAAAAACACATACAGATATATGAACATTTTTTTATCATTGGTCTCGTCATACAATCGTTCACACCATCGCGCGATTGGGGCAACACCTAGCTAGGTTTCAGAAAGAGGTACGCACACAGAGTTTGAGGTGAGAAGAGATATTCGTAGAGCACCGCCACACTCTCTGATTATGTAAGGGTATCGCGTTCGGGAAATAAATTCGCGAAGGGATTTCAGCAAGGATGGACACGTGAAATTTTTAAAGTTAGGGCTATGAGACCTAAAGGCGAGATAATGATGTATTACGTTGAAGATTTGAATGGGGAAGAAATTGCAGGCGGCTTTTACCGCGAGGAGTTGCAGAAAGTGACATTTTATTTAGGGAAAAATGTGCTTAAAATTGAAAAATATTTTCGGCAGCAAAGGTTCAGGAAAGAGAAAAATGTACCTGGTGAAATGGCTAGGGTACCCAGAAAGCTTCAACACCTATATAAAAGCTGATGCAATAATGAAGCTTAAATAGTATACAACATGGCGCCTAACCACTTCTATGTCACACTACCGTCCTCTTCTTCTCTGTCTGTACATCCTAACGACACACTAGCCAACTATGTAACAGAACTCCATGGGCCCATTGAATTGGAACGTGATTCGTATGAGGTGGGGTTATGCGAAATTCTGCTATCCATCAGCTTCTTACAGTAAGTATTGATTATGAAGAACCCGTTTTTACGGTTCTTAGAAATCGTGATGAGTGTGAAAAGGCAGGGGTAATTAGGGATGAAACCATGCGTGCCGCCCGGAGGGGAGTCCCTGTATTACACTACAGTAGTAACACTAGGCCCTGGTCGTTATGGTTCGACCGAGGATACGGTGAGAGACTTAAACGAAAGTTTAAAAAAGTTCAAATCTGCACATGCTCTGACCCTAAAATTACAGGATAATAGAAATATTAAAGACAAAGGATTGTTCCAAATTATAACCGAGGGCCGATATGGAGCAGAGTTCCAAAGAGATACCTTTCAGAGGCACAACATGACTTGTCCAGCTTAATGTATCAGTTGAAATTGGAGAAATTGGATGTTGGCATTCCATCCCCAGACATGTGCTATATTTACAACAATATCGTGGAGCATCAATTTGTTGGGGAAACCCAGACGCGTCTGCTCCGCATTGCACACATTTCCAACCATAGATGGAAGAGCTTGAGCTTTACATATGACAAGCCCCATTATGTGAATGTTGCGACTAATCTATTAAGAAATATCTCAATATATATAAGAACGATTGAGGGAATAAATTTCCCATTCGGTGATGGGAGCTTAACAGTGAAGCCATACTTTCGTCGCACTGAGTTATAATGACCCGAAGGCCTTTCACAGTCTATCGAGGGGTGAGATATCAGCGTGGGAGTGGGCTTGGATCCATTTTTTCAACCATACTATGCACGGCTGTCCCATTGCTGAAGAGGGGCACCAGATCCCTGGGAGGGAAAGCGTTACAATCAGGTTTTAACACGGTAGAAGACATAATGGGTGGAGCTAAACCTAAAGCAGCTCTAAAAAAACATTTAAAACATACACGGGACGAAATCATCAAAGATGCAAAGAGAAAAATGCGTGGTGGCGGGAAGAAAAAGAGGGATGTCCGGAAGAAGAAGTTACCAACACGTGGCGTTAAACGTAAAAGGACATAAAAAAAGAAGTGTTCTAAGCGAATGAAACCTACAGTATGATTGATCATTTTTTAACTGATATAAGCTGAGGACATTGCTGTCACGAATCATAGGCTGATTACTACTTATCGAGAGCGGTGGCACTATTTCTGACTCGTCATGGCACGCTTCATCCATCCGTGTAGCTCACAATGTTGTAAGTCGGAGCTGTCCCTCTTTGATATGCCCCCAACACAAGTTTCTATTGAGCACAGTGACTTTATTACAATTAACCCATTAAACACAATTAGTTCACCGAGTGCCCCTATAGAATTCGTGATACCCAGCTCAGGCCCTTACTTTTTTGATCCAAACTGCATGCACATGTACGCTAAACTACGTATAGCCCATTCTGATAGAACGGACTGCGATGACAATATGATTATTAGGGTGGAGCGAAAAATACTTTTTTTCTAGTATGAAGTTCTAATAGCGATTAAAAGTTGCATTTAGTGGACGAAATATGCCTGCCAAAATATGTGTTCATTTGTTTAAAATTTTCAGCTGCCACCAGGGGGCTAAAGTTAACACAATTTTGTGTAAAAAGGAAAAAAATGCTTCTATTTTAGGTTTGTCAAACTATTATAAAATTTTATCTTGGAATTATCTAATAGTTTGATTAAGATTCTTAAATGATAGGAATTCGTTTTGTAAAAATGCCTTTTCATATGCTTAATATCTTCAGCTGCCACAAGAGAGCTGAATTTAACACAATTTAGAGTAACTGAGTCATGTTGAGACTACACTGAATGTTGTGGGGGAGGGTTTGGGGAGGGTTGTGGGGGAGGGTTTTGGTGTGAAGGAATTTCTTTCTGTGAGTCATTAGAACAGTGTGTTAATTGTCTTCTTAGGTAGTAGGCCTAGTCGCTCAGTTGATCGGAGAGTTTTTTAATATGATCGGAATATTATAAAACTTTATTTTAAAATGATTTATATAGAGATAATATTGATTTTATTATAAATACTTGTTATAATGTATTATATAATTTTAGTTTATTTATATAATATATTATATATTTATATAATATATTATATATACTTATAAAATATATTTTATATATTAATTATATAATGTTTTGATGTTACAGGATATTTTGTGATTGTGAATTTTTCTTAAAAATATTATGGCATCAAATACTAAATATAAACATTTCACTAGAGAACATATGAAGTGTGTCATATTTGAAGTACCTTGTGAGATGAGTGATATGCAACTACCAACTTATAACTGCATTATGAAAGATTACCTGTTCACAAAACATTTAGTGAAGGAGCAGATGAATAACAAGGAGCCTTCATTTTCTGAAATAGCAGAGGCAGTTTCCAAAAAGGTAGAAAATATTTGGAAGAAGGCCTCTTTGCCAATAGTTTCACATACACGCGTTTTACAGATGATGCGAGTGTACCATGATAAATACAGGTCCTTATTAAAGCCATACAAGTCACGCAAGGATCAGCCTAAGTACAAAAATCAGCTTGAAGAATTTGAAAACTCTTCAAAATGCACTTTGTTTGACATCTGCACCTGCAAATGTAAGGAGTTTAGGAGATGCTCATGTGAAAAGAGTAAGAAAGTCCCTCCAAAAGAGCAGGATTTTTTAAATGACCAACGAACACGCAGAATAATGGTGATAGGAAGCATTGACATAGCACACACAAGACGATTACAAGCAAGAGAACATCGAAAGGAAATGGAAAAAGCACGTCTGGAATCCTCACAAACAACTAGTGCTGCTATAACCAATACGTCCAACTTACAAATCGAAACAGAGACAAGTGAACTTCAACAACTAGAAGAGATATCTGAAGATAATGAGGAAGATACAACCTCGACTCAATATGTAATATCAGAACAACAGATGCGTGAGCCACTGCCTTCATTAGCAATTACTTGTGATAGATTTAAAATGTCGGACAGAGTTGGGGCTGCTATTGCTTCTGCAGTATTGGCAGATCTTAAAATTGTTACTCCCGAAGACAAAGGGAATATTATAGACAGAAGTAAGCTAAAACGTGAAAGACAAAAACAGAGAAAGGAACTACAACAGATAGGAGAGCCAAAAACCGTGCGGGGAGTATACTTTGATGGCAGAAAGGATAAAACAATGATTCAAGTCCAGGAGAGTGATGGCTCTAACCACCAAAGAACCAAACGCGAAGAGCATATCAGCATAATATCTGAACCACACTCTCTGTACTTTGCACATGTGACACCTTCCAGTGGCAAAGCTAAATACATTTGCACAGCGCTAGTGAATTGCTTGAAAGAAAGGAATGTTGATATAGGGAACATCGTTGCAGTTGGCTGTGATTCGACAGTGGTTAACACTGGTAGTATTGGAGGCACAATAAGATTACTGGAAGAAGCCTTTAATAAGCCATTGCAGTGGCTGATATGCCTTTTACACCTTAATGAACTTCCATTGCGCCATCTGTTTCATCACTTGGATGGTACCACTACTGGACCAAGAGCATTTTCAGGAGAAATTGGCCGAGCACTTTCAGACTGTGAAAAGCTTCCCATAGTTAACTTCAAACCCATTGAAATTCAAGAGGACATGTGTGAAGTTGATGTAGATGACATAAGTACTGACCAGAAATACCTTCTTGAAATTCACAAGGCTATATCAAGTGGAACATTCTCAAAGAGTCTTAGTCATAAGAGTCCAGGCAATATATCACATTCAAGGTGGCTCACCACAGCAAACAGGACTCTGCGGTTATATGCAAGCACAGAGAATCCTTCAGGCAATTTACAAGAATTAGCTACTTTCATTGTTAGGGTATACGCACCAATGTGGTTTCAGATAAAGCGAAAACCATTATGCCAATATGGTGCTAAACATATGTGGCATATGATTGCAAGAAGCCGGTATCTCCGTGAAGAGCTTAGGAGAGTACATGACTCAGTCATTCAGCGAAATGCATATTACGCAAATCAAGAAAACATTCTCATTGCAATGATAGCTGATGAAAGGGAGCATGTGCGTCAGTTGGGATTTAGGCGTATCATAAAAGCAAGGGCATGCATTCAAGAAACAGATGTTATCAGGTATTTTAAGGTGCCAGAAATAAATTTTTATGCCAAAGACTATACAGATCTCATTATGTGGCAAGATTTTCAGATAGCAGAACCACCGATAACCAAAGGAGTTTCTCTTGATGATATTGAATCATGCATCAAACATGGTACTACTCTTCATTCAGAATTATTTCAGTTTCCATGTCATACACAAGCCGTAGAGAGATGCGTCAAGCTCGTTACAGACGCTGCTGGATCAGTCTGCGGACCTACAAACAGAGACGGTTGGATTCGTGCTACATTAGAATCAAGGAAAAAACAGCCAAAATTTGACACAAAAGCAAATTACTAAATAGTCTTCAGCAAGAACCCTTTCTAGAGGGAGGTTGGTTGGGGAAAGGGTGGTAACTCCGCTAAGGCACGAAATAACGTTTCTTAACTGTCTCAAGCCAATATAAAGGAGGAGAGACATCCTAATTTATTACTGTTCCCTTTTTCAAGTAAATACAGAATCATACTTAATTGTCATTTTTAAGTTAATTCCAGCCCTCTTGTGGCAGCTGAAGATATTAAGCATATGAAAAGGCATTTTTACAAAACGAATTCTTATCATTTAAGAATCTTAATCAAACTATTAGATAATTCTAAGATAAAATTTTATAATAGTTTGATAAACCTAAAATAGAAGCATTTTTTCCTTTTTACCCAAAATTGTGTTAACTTTAGCCCCCTGCTGGCAGCTGAAAATATTAAACAAATGAACTCGTATTTTGGCAGATATATATCGTCCACTAAATGCAACTTTTAATCTCTATTAGAACTTCATACTAGAAAAAAAGTATTTTTCGCTCCACCCTAATGATTATTCTGCATATCCTGAAACCAACTTTCTGCAGTCCATATTCAGTCAGTGTGAGGTGTATTTAAACCAGGTCAATATTTCGGCAGGAACGGGTTAAATGTCCTTAACTTTTCAAAAGAAGCGAAGGATACCTTTTTAACTGCCGATGGCTATTATCAGACTACGGACGAAAGTAATATAAAGGATAAATTCAAAAATTCTAAAAAGATATACGAGTGTTTTGGACGTCTGCATACAGACTTCACGTTCCAGGAGAAACTGCTTATGAATGGGGTGGATATGAAATTAAAGCTCACCCGCACGAATCCTGAGATCTGCATAAATCTGGGTTCTGATCAAAAAGAGTGCGCAAAACCGTTGTGATTCACATTATGGAAACGTATCTGCACGTAAGGCGAGTGAAATTAAGTTCGCCGAAATATGTCGAAGTTGAAAAAAATTTACTACACGCAACAACAAAATACCCAATTAACATAGTACAGGTCAAACTATACACGGTGACAGCAGGGTTGGCTTCGAAGCAGGTAGAAAACGTGGCCCTGGGAGTTCTACCTAAAAGGTTATTAATTGGAATGCAGGATTACGCTTCGACGAATGGAAAATATAAAAAGAACGCCTTTAAATTCGAGAATTTCGGCCTTAAAAATATAATTCTATACGTCAATGGCTTTGCGTTTGGTGGGACTATGGATACGGACTACTCATCAGACTCTGTGTTCCCACTTTGCGCGAGAGCTTATAGTAATCTGTCCCATATTGCAGGTGCTTGTGATGATCTTGGGATTGGGGTAACGCAGAAAGAATTCAATTTAACCTTTACCCGTTTGATATCACACCCGACTTATCTGCTAGTGTAAATACACACTTAATTCCACAACAAATTGGGAACATCTTAGTCAGATTGGCATTCGCCAGCCCGATAGACGCGCCTATTAGTGTACTATTATACCTCGAATCACAAGTTCTAATAGAAATTGACCGCTTCAGGAACGTAGTCACTGACTTTTAAAATGGACGCGAATACACTCCAGAGAGTGATGAAAAGTGACCGAATCACACGCTCCAAATTTATCGGTGTGTTTGCGAAGAATGAAATATTGAAATTACCAACTACAAGAAAATGCTGCGGAATTATTACACTGGGTAACAAAATTTGAAAAATTTTCTGTTTATTGTGATTTTTCTGTCGTTTCTTAATGATTTCGGGGCGCTGATTCCAAAAATGATATTGGTTTTGCACTATCATCAACCGTTTCAAAAATATAGGTCATCACAATTTTCATATGGCAAAGTATATAAAGAAGGCTAACAAATATTTTCTGAAAATAAAAACACTATTGGAAATTAATGTTTATTGAGCCAAAATTGTTTGACATACCCAAAATGGTGCAAAGGATATAATATATATCATGAGGAGAACCGATAAGAGAATAACAAGCCTCGTTATGCAGTGTGCGTTCCTTAAAAATGCACTGAAGAACGCGACTCCCACGTATGAACATTCTTATCCTTTCTGATCAGCGACCATACGTAGTCTCCCATCATGGAAGCATCCCAATGCCCCTGGTACCTATTCTACATCGTTTGAATATCTTGATGGAATCTTTCGCCATGTTCTTCACTCACATCGCTCAGGTTATCACGAAAAAAGTCTAGATGTGAATGCAGATAGTGTAATTTTAAAGACATACGGCACCCCATTTTGCCATAGCACTTAATCAAGTTTGACACTAACTCCTTAAAGTTTGGTGCTTTATGGTTGCCTAAAAATCCACGAACCACATCACGGAAAGCAAACCGAGCCTCTTTTTCGATCGGAGTCATCTTGGCTTCAAGGTTCTTTGAATTCAACAGCGCCTTGACTTGTGGTCCTACAAAGATGCCAGTCTTGACTTTGGCCTCAGAGAATTTAGGGAACATGACCCGAATCTGTTGGAAAACTTCCCCTCCAAAATCTAACGCAGTTACAAACTGCTTAATTAGACCCAACTTAATATGGAGAGGTGGTAGCAGAACTATGTGAGGCTTCACAAGAGGTTCCCTGAGTACATTGTACTTTCCTGGTTGCAGTCCTTCACGTGGAGGCCACTGAACTGTTTTATAGTGCTCAGTTGAAGCCCTGCTATCCCACAGGCAAAGAAAACATGAATATTTAGTAAACTCTCCTTGTAAATCTAACAGGAAACCAATCATTTTGAAATCACCACACACGTCCCAGTTATATTGTTCATACCTGATTTGAGTGAGCAGTTGTTTGACATTTTCATAGTCCTCTTTCATTTGAACAGACTGTGCAACTGGTATAGATGGATATTTGTTCCCATTGTGGAGTAGAACAGCTTTTAAACTCCGAGTTGAACTGTAAATAAACAGGCGCCACTCTGAGGGTATATGTGTTAACCCAATAGCTGTGAATAGACCATTAACCTCGCTGCAATAACCGAGAGAGCCATTGACATCGTAGAACCTTGCAAACTCTTCATGCCACTTTCGGTATACAGTGCTCTTGCAGTCTTCTCCAAGCAAATTCCACTCTTTGAGTCTGGAGGTCAGAAGCTTGGACCCTGATTTCGTCAAACCCAAATCTCTAATTAAGTTGTCCAATTCCCTCTGATTTGGAAAGTGAGGGTTTCTACTGAAAGTTATTGTATATTCTTCATCATGACTGTCCTCACCAGCCGACATCTCAGATGAGCTAGCTGCATCCTCATTTTCAGCCTGCAAAGCAAAGAAACAAAATATAGGGATAGCTATGTATGTAGAAGAGCATCAGCACTAAGAAAAATCGACACATAATGACCCACAGTCTGTAAATACAGAAGGTAAAGTAATGGATAGATACCTGTTCTGGTGGACGTGGTATTGGAAGACCTTCGCCATGTGGTACAGGAGCTATGGACGACGCTATGCTTGGATACTGAAGAGTCTGCCTTCCTTTAACTTTCCTGTACTTAGAAACATCTACCATGCAGTAGTAGCAATCGCCGTGGTGGCTCTTTGGTTCTCTCTATATTCTGGGTAACGCAAAGGGCATTGCCTTGCGTACTCCTCGCAGCCACCCTTCAAGTGTGGAGCGGCAGCTTCCACTGATCACATGAGGTGCCCAGGGCTTATCTTGGTCACCCATAGGCATACCAAAATAGAGCCGATACGCGATCCAGAACTTGATGCCTTTCACAATCTTGTGCGATACTTGCTTGGGGCCTATGTAATACCCACAAACGTAGCAGAATATATCCGGCGAGTGTTTACAAGCTCTAGTTGCCATTCTCTTTACCAAACTGTACTACATTAATCATAACCTGCAGATAGAGAGAGAAGAGTTATTAAATCTGCAACAGATTACAGATTCCAGAAAAAAGGTGTACTCACAACACTGAAATAATGTTCGCAACAAAAAAGGATCGATAACACTCAAATCGTCAGCACAGAGAAGCACAGAAACATAGTACCTCAGTGCTGGTAACCATCAGACAAACAACCTGCTTTCTTTGTGTGCTCACACTTACTGACTTCTCAGACTCTGCGCTCTTCTTTATATAGCACAGTGGAAGTTTCGGGCAATTTCTAGAGCAAGAAAGTGTCAACGAACATCCGGATTGTTCTCAACAATTCCTGATTATTCTGATATTGCTGCGCCCATAATAACATTATACTGGTAAAACATGAAAAATGTATTATCTCTGAAACCATTGATGATACACACAAACCAAGGCCAGATTTGAACTCAGCGCCCACAAATGCATATATAAAAAAAAAATTCTATATAAACAGAATCAGTGTTACGCAGTATTTTCAATACGAACATTGTTGGGGGTGAGGGGATTCACTGGTTTGCAATATACTTTAAAAATAGGGAAAGAATGTATTATTTTAATTCACTGGGGACTCATCCCTGGAGTGACCCTGTTATTGTAAAATTTCTCGAACAGTTGCATATCCCTGAAATTGTCTGGAATTCCCACCGATTACAAGGATATTTCAGTAATACTTGCGGGCTGTATTGTCTTCCATTTCCTCTGCAAATGTCACTTGGAAAGGGATTTATAAATTTTTAAAAATTATTCGATTTGTGCGACAGAGACCTAAATGATGAATTTGTATGCAAACAGTTAAAAGCCGTTTTCCGTTTGTGTGCACTCGATGTATTGTGTAAAGTTTTACGCGTGTATATATAATTGTAACAATATTGTGTAAAATATAAGATGTCTCCATTAATGTTAGTCTTGTGCTCTGTAGTTTATTTATTGGATGCTAGTTCTGTAAGCTGAATTGTACTAAAACATGATATCTATCATTTAATAAATAGATGAAAATACACTGTGTCTTGTTCTTAACCAAAAAAAACTTACATTAGTTCCCCGACGACCTGGCAATCGTTGGACCGGATGTGAGCCAATACTTCGACCTCCGTATTCAGGTCACTGGGTTGGCTGCTCTCTAAAACCTCCAAATCGCCGTCGACTATTTGCGTTTCTTCAAAACTGTCACGAAAAGTAGCTATAACACGATCGAGTTCCGCATCGGGCCTATAAGGAGAAAGGATACGGTCGTAGACAGAAAATTATTTTGACAGCTCATACATTTTTCTAATAATGATCATATTGGACGACTAAGCACCGTCACAGGGTATCGAGCACCTGTCAGATATTAAACGATTCATCCACACTGAATCTTTTTTAATTAAAATCCATTTGTTCCATATAAAATTGAGGATACATGCTATTTTAATGAAACATTTCACAAACTAATTTTAAATAAATGTTAACACGTAATTATTTGATAAACAAAATTCTCTCTCTAAATACTTAATAGAATACCGGATCAGATAATAAACAAAGCAACTAGCCTAACTGGGCTCAAAAGGAAGATTAGTTGGATGTGCTACGCATCATCTGCCAGCACGGGGTCACGAACCCGGGACCACAGCAATTCCTTACCTTTAAAGTTTTAGTAATTCTAAAAACCAACCTGTAGAACTTACTGTAAATTTTTAAGTTAACACGTAAAGGGAAATAAGCGCGTAATAAAATTTCACTTTCAAAGGATATCTTCATCGCATAATAAAATTCACTAAGTGACATTCTCAGGAAGGAAGATTAGCGGGGCTATTAAGCCCCGTCGCAGAGTCTCGAACCCCTGGGCAGATATCCTCTCACTTCATTTATTATGTTTTTTTATAAATTAACTAACACTTGCAAGAGTTAAGCACTGAATGATACGATGTATTTAGCCCGAGAATGAATCACAAACTAAATTATTACATAATTACTGTACTCACATCTCGAAGGTAGAGTCTTCTGCTGGTTCAAACGGAGGATCATTGCAGATATCATTAACGTTCTGTGTCGATAAATGGTTTCCTCCATCAATCGCTGCGAAAAGCTGGAGTGTGGCCCCTGCAGAGGGGAAGAGTAGAGGTCTGGTCTGGCTGACTGGAAGTGTATAGCATGTTATTCACAGGTAGAAATGGCAACTGTTATGGCACGATCTGCTCGTGAGTCCCATTTTTATATGTGGTACGACGCCCATTTGTACCCAGAGATTAGAAAGCCAATCACAAGCTCGCTGACTTTCTGGTTGGACATACAGTGGGCGGTGCTTAGCTTTTCCTACGATAGTCAACTCTGCGCATGCGCAGGACGGAGAGAGAGAGAGAGAGAGAGAGAGAGAGAGAGAGAGAGAGAGAGAGAGAGAAAGTTTTCAGTGTATATATTTAAGGGAATTTCGGAAACAGCAAAAAGCATTTCATAAGGCAAAGATGTTTTTCAATAAACTTTAAAAGAGAGAAGTTTTCAGTGCATATATTTAAGGGAATTTCGGAAACAGCAAAAGCATTTCATTAGGCAAGGGTGTTTTTCAATAAACTTTAAAAGAAAGAGAAATTTTCAGTGTATATGTATATATTTAAGGGAATTTCGGAAACAGCAAAAAGCATTTCATAAGGCAAGGATGTTTTTCAAAAACTTCAAAAGATAGAGAAGCAAGTTTTCAGTGTATATATTTAAGGGAATTTTGGAAGCAGCACTTCATAAGACAAGGTTGTTTTGGCGGATTTCGAGTTCTAAGCCAAGTGTTGCTACCTTGAGCTCTCACTGTGCACCTGGATCTTCCAGGTGTAGGATGCTTAGTCTTCCGCTCTCTCTCTCTCTCTTAGGTTAGGTAACCCCTTTGGGGGGGTGAGGCCGTCCCAACTTCTCCCCAAAGAGGTTATGTGGACTCCCCAGCTTCTTCTCTATTCCGGATTGGTTGAAAGAGAGTGACATCATAGACACGTCATAAAAGATAGTGACAAAATGGGTGGAGCTTTAGCATATATATCAGGGTGTCCCAGGAGGAAATGTCAAGAATGCACCATTTCACTCTCTGGGTATTTCTAAGTAGAAAGTATTATATCGATATGGGTCTGATTCCCAACCGTTACCAAGATACAGGCCTCTACATTTGGGTAATTAAAACATAATAAAAAGGCGATCTTAGATACTATTTAATGACACTTGTGGTTTACAAAAACTACAAACATACAATACACTATTGCACTTATTGCAGAATGGTTTCAAAGTGACCCCCTCCTTCTTCAATGCACGCGGCGAGCCTCCGATCCATCGAGTCTTGCCAAGGAAAACGCGGAAGTTCATTTCTGAGGTTTATGAACGCATCCAGCCGGCATGGCTTGAAATGTTGCTTGAGCACTGCACCTCCACGTTTGCAGAGTACACAACACACCCTGAAAAGAAACGTGACTCAGTGAGCAGGTGTTAAGACCTACCTAAATAAATAATGTAAATAAATAATGTGAGGATCTGCACAGTTGCCAATGTATCATTAAATGTCATTGAATATTATCTACGATCGGCTTTTTATAATGTTTTATTTACCCAAATGTAGAGGCCTGTATCTCGGTAACGGTTGGGAATCAGGCACATGTCGATATAATACTTTCTACTTGGAAATACCCAAAGAGTCAAATGGTGCATTCTTGACATTTCCTCCTGGGACACCCTGTATATATATATATATATAGTAGGGTGGAGCGAAAAATACTTTTTTTCTAGTATGAAGTTCTAATAGTGATTAAAAGTTGCATTTAGTGGACGAAATATGCCTGCCAAAATATGAGTTCATTTGTTTAAAAGTTTCAGCTGCCACCAGGGGGCTAAATTTAACACAATTTTGTGTAAAAAGGAAAAAAATGCTTCTATTTTAGGTTTGTCAAACTATTATAAAATTTTATCTTAGAATTATCTAATAGTTTGATTAAGATTCTTAAATGATAGGAATTCGTTTTGTAAAAATGCTTTTCATATGCTTACTATCTTCAGCTGCCACAAGAGAGCTGAAGTTAATACAATTTAGAGTAACTGAGTCATGTTGAGACTACACTGAATGTTGTGGGGGAGGGTTTGGGGAGGGTTGTGGGGGAGGGTTTTGGTGTGAAGGAATTTCTTTCTGTGAGTCATTAGAACAGTGTGTTAACACTTGTCTTCTTAGGTGGTAGGCCTAGTCGCTCAGTTGATCAGAGAGTTTTTTAATATGATCGGAATATTATAAAACTTTATTTTAAAGTGATTTATATAGTGATTTTAAAGTGATTTATTATAAAATGCTTGTTATAATGTATTATATAATTTTAGTTTATTTATATAATACATTATATATACTTATAAAATATATTATATATATTAATTATATAATGTTTTGATGTTACAGGATATTTTGTGATTGTGAATTTTTCTTAAAAATATTATGGCATCAAATACTAAATATAAACATTTCACTAGAGAACATATGAAGTGTGCCATATTTGAAGTACCTTGTGAGATGAGTGATATGCAACTACCAACTTATAACTGCATTATGAAAGATTACCTGTTCACAAAACATTTAGTGAAGGAGCAGATGAATAACAAGGAGCCTTCATTTTCTGAAATAGCAGAGGCAGTTTCCAAAAAGGTAGAAAATATTTGGAAGAAGGCCTCTTTGCCAATAGTTTCACATACACGCGTTTTACAGATGATGCGAGTGTACCATGATAAATACAGGTCCTTATTAAAGCCATACAAGTCACGCAAGGATCAGCCTAAGTACAAAAATCAGCTTGAAGAATTTGAAAACTCTTCAAAATTCACTTTGTTTGACATCTGCACCTGCAAATGTAAGGAGTTTAGGAGATGCTCATGTGAAAAGAGTAAGAAAGTCCCTCCAAAAGAGCAGGATTTTTTAAATGACCAACGAACACGCAAAATAATGGTGATAGGAAGCATTGACATAGCACACACAAGACGATTACAAGCAAGAGAACATCGAAAGGAAATGGAAAAAGCACGTCTGGAATCCTCACAAACAACTAGTGCTGCTATAACCAATACGTCCAACTTACAAATCGAAACAGAGACAAGTGAACTTCAACAACTAGAAGAGATATCTGAAGATAATGAGGAAGATACAACCTCGACTCAATATGTAATATCAGAACAACAGATGCGTGAGCCACTGCCTTCATTAGCAATTACTTGTGATAGATTTAAAATGTCGGACAGAGCTGGGGCTGCTATTGCTTCTGCAGTATTGGCAGATCTTAAAATTGTTACTCCCGAAGACAAAGGGAATATTATAGACAGAAGTAAGCTAAGACGTGAAAGACAAAAACAGAGAAAGGAACTACAACAGATAGGAGAGCCAAAAACCATGCGGGGATTATACTTTGATGGCAGAAAGGATAAAACAATGATTCAAGTCCAGGAGAGTGATGGCTCTAACCACCAAAGAACCAAACGCGAAGAGCATATCAGCATAATATCTGAACCACACTCTCTGTACTTTGCACATGTGACACCTTCCAGTTGCAAAGCTAAATACATTTGCACAGCGCTAGTGAATTGCTTGAAAGAAAGGAATGTTGATATAGGGAACATCGTTGCAGTTGGCTGTGATTCGACAGTGGTTAACACTGGTAGTATTGGAGGCACAATAAGATTACTGGAAGAAGCCTTTAATAAGCCATTGCAGTGGCTGATATGCCTTTTACACCTTAATGAACTTCCATTGCGCCATCTGTTTCATCACTTGGATGGTACCACTACTGGATCAAGAGCATTTTCAGGAGAAATTGGCCGAGCACTTTCAGACTGTGAAAAGCTTCCCATAGTTAACTTCAAACCCATTGAAATTCAAGCGGACATCTGTGAAGTTGATGTAGATGACATAAGTACTGACCAGAAATACCTTCTTGAAATTCACAAGGCTATATCAAGTGGAACATTCTCAAAGAGGAGTCTTAGTCATAAGAGTCCAGGCAATATATCACATTCAAGGTGGCTCACCACAGCAAACAGGACTCTGCGGTTATATGCAAGCACAGAGAATCCTTCAGGCAATTTACAAGAATTAGCTACTTTCATTGTTAGGGTATACGCACCAATGTGGTTTCAGATAAAGCGAAAACCATTATGCCAATATGGTGCTAAACATATGTGGCATATGATTGCAAGAAGCCGGTATCTCCGTGAAGAGCTTAGGAGAGTACATGACTCAGTCATTCAGCGAAATGCATATTACGCAAATCAAGAAAACATTCTCATTGCAATGATAGCTGATGAAAGGGAGCATGTGCGTCAGTTGGGATTTAGGCGTATCATAAAAGCAAGGGCATGCATTCAAGAAACAGATGTTATCAGGTATTTTAAGGTGCCAGAAATAAATTTTTATGCCAAAGACTATACAGATCTCATTATGTGGCAATATTTTCAGATAGCAGAACCACCGATAACCAAAGGAGTTTCTCTTGATGATATTGAATCATGCATCAAACATGGTACTACTCTTCATTCAGAATTATTTCAGTTTCCATGTCATACACAAGCCGTAGAGAGATGCGTCAAGCTCGTTACAGACGCTGCTGGATCAGTCTGCGGACCTACAAACAGAGACGGTTGGATTCGTGCTACATTAGAATCAAGGAAAAAACAGCCAAAATTTGACACAAAAGCAAATTACTAAATAGTCTTCAGCAAGACCCCTTTCTAGAGGGAGATTGGTTGGGGAAAGGGTGGTAACTCTGCTAAGGCACGAAATAACGTTTCTTAACTGTCTCAAGCCAGTATAAAGGAGGAGAGACATCCTAATTTATTACTGTTCCCTTTTTCAAGTAAATACAGAATCATACTTAATTGTCATTTTTAAGTTAACTTCAGCCCTCTTGTGGCAGCTGAAGATATTAAGCATATGAAAAGGCATTTTTAAAAAACGAATTCTTATCATTTAAGAATCTTAATCAATCTATTAGATAATTCTAAGATAAAATTTTATAATAGTTTGATAAACCTAAAATAGAAGCATTTTTTTCCTTTTTACCCAAAATTGTGTTAAATTTAGCCCCCTGGTGGCAGCTGAAAATATTAAACAAATGAACTCATATTTTGGCAGGTATATATCGTCCCCTAAATGCAACTTTTAATTACTATTAGAACTTCATACTAGAAAAAAAGCATTTTTCGCTGCACCCTAATATATAGGCTATGTGGCGTCGGTGACATAAAATGGGTGGCACTTTAGCTTATATATATATATATATATATATATATATATAATATATATATATATATATATATATATATATATATATATATATATATAGGCTATGTGGCGTCGGCCTCCAAGGTCATAATTATTCAGCTTGCTGGGGGAATATATATAGGCTATGATATAGGCCAGATTTGGATGAGACTTTGGGAATAGGAGTAACTAAGGCCGGGCAAGGACATATGCTATGTCGCGTCGGCCTCCGAGGTTATCTGAGGTCGCTGGAGGCCTCTGTATTCCGTATTGGTTGAAAGGTAGTGACATCATAGACACGTCATAAAAGATAGTGACATAAAATGGGTGAAGCTTTAGCATATATATATATATATATATATATATATATAGGCTATGTGGCGTCGGCCTCAGAGGTGATAACACTAGGCAACAAATTTCAACTTTTTTTTTGTTACAGACACGTGAACTACTGATCCTACTAAAGCGCTGATGCTGATTTCAGATCTGATATCAAAATTTCTCTATCACGTCCAGATTTTGTGTAACCGAAAACCCCTATTTTTCATTTTTTTTCTCACCCGCTTCTATTACGAAAGCCGTCTAAGCTACTTTTCCCTGCCACGTTTTATGTTAAGCATACTTAAATAATTAGTGAACAGGGATGTCTTTCCTCCTTTATTCTGGCTTAAGACAGACAGCGGAATTCCGCTGGCGGAGTTACCACCCCTGCGCCCAACCATCCACCCAAAGCGCGTTAGTATTTTGTTGTTACTACTGAAAGGCAAATTCCTGTTCTTAAGTGAAACTTTGGTGTGTCCTCTTCCTTTGTCGCTTGTAGGATGACGAGCTCTCCTTCTGCAGGAACCAACAATAATCTCCCATCATATTTGGGTTGAAATTACCTTGGTATCTGTTTTCCATAACTGAGATCTGTTGGTGGAAGCGCTCACCATGCTCGTCACTTACAGCCCCAAGGTTGGCCGGGAAGAAGTCAAGATGAGAATGTAAAAAATGAATTTTCAAAGACATTCTGCATCCCATTATTTCATAAGATTTAAGCATGTTTTCTACGAGTTTACGGTGGTTTTCAGCTTTGTGGTTTCCAAGAAAATTTTTGACAACTTCAACGAAAGATGTCCATGCTCCTAGTTCATTCTCATTTAGGTTAGATGGAAACGATGAGTCGTGGATGACACTGCGGATCTGTGGTCCAGTGAAAACTCCAGCTTCTAGCTTAGCATCTGTCAATATTCCTTTGAATTTATCCTTTAAATATTAGAAACCACTACCTTGATGATCCATACCCTTCACGAAATTTTTCATAAGGCCAAGTTTAATGTGAAGTGGTGGAAGATGTACTTTCTGAGGGTCAATAAGTGCTGGGTGTTCACATTGTATTTACCAACAACATGTTCAGTTCTAGATGGCCAATCATGTTTTTTGTAGTGGTTCTTGTCATCTCTGCTGTTCCATAGACACAAAAAGCACATATGCTTTGTGTAGCCCAACTGTAACCCAAGAAGTAATGATACAACTTTAAGGTCGCCACAAATATTCCATGTGTGGTCCTTATATTTGATGAGTCTTAGCAGCAGTTTCATCGATTCATAAGTCTCATTAAGGCCAGTGGCATGTGCTACAGGTATTGAAGGTTTTTCATTGCCGTTGTGCAGTAATACAGCTTTAAGGCTAGCTTTACTAGAGTCAATGAACAGTCTCCATTCTTTTGGATCATAGCGACAGCCAATCCCTTGCATCAGACCACTGATATCGTGGCAGAAACAAACGTTTTCTTCCTGTAAGTAAAATGATGAAAACTGCAAATGGCGATGGCGGAAATGGGAAACTTTGGTGTTTGGTTGGAGAAGATTAAATTCTTGAAGTCTTGAACCAAGCAACTCTGCCTTTTCTTTTGGTAATTCCAAATCGCGCACTAAGTCATTTAACTCCGCTTGACTTAACAAATGTGGGGAAATATTTGCATCTGGAACATATATGCCATCTTTCCCTGTTTCTATATCACTAGCAGAATCTTCAGATGAACTGCTGTCTGTTATCGTTGCTGGTGGAACTGGTGGTGGATTTGTTTCATCATGTGGTACTGGTTTCATTGCTGATTCGCAGTTTGGGTACGTGATCTTTGATTTGTTTTTCTTTGTGAAACCAGCAATCTTTGTCAAACAAAAATAACAATCATTGAAGTGATTTTTCGGCTCACGCCAAACCATGGGGACTGAGAACGGCATAGCTTTTCTTTTACCATTCATCCAAGCTATTAACATTGCATTGCACTGTGCACAGCAAATATGTGGTGCCCAGTCCCTCAGTTGGTCTCCTAACTTACAGTCAAAATAACACTTGTAGGCAAGTTTAATCTTTGTTGTTATGTTTCTACGTTGTGGCTTAGGTGTATATTGTCCACAGACAAAGCAGAAGTTGTCTGGGTGATTTACACAAGCACGTCTATTTGATGCCATTTTGAATTACCATACAATATCTGAAAAAACGTAGAAAGTAATTATTACGATGTGCAAAATAAAAAGAAATACACACCGTAGTACAAAACAAATGCTATAAAAACACACAAGTCACCACAACCTGTCACTTGCTCATCAGCAGAGAGCTTCAACAACCGTTCTGCTTGACTGTCACGTAGCGACTGACCGTTGGGCCGTTGCCCGTTACTATGCTCTTGACTCAGTGTTGCCAACTCGGGATAAATTTTATTTATCAAAATTGTTCGAATTTGTATATAGTTGGCCAAAAAAATTGCTTTAACCTTGAAAAGCAAGTTTCATATTACTGGCATTAAGCCGATTAAAACCAAAATCTGGACGTGGTAGAAAATTTTACTAAAAGTGATTTGCATTTTACACAAAATCTAGACGTGATAGAAAAAATCTAATTATAGATTTGAAATCAGCATACCGAAATTAGCTAGGAGCACCTATTTGGTATTCTGTAACAAAATCTTTGTTGCCTAGTGTAATTATTCAGCTTGCTGGGCGAGTACTCCCTTTTTGGTGGAGTCACGCTGGGGGGGGGTTGGCACCTTCCAACAACGGGGGTGGGGGTGGCACTGGCACTCATTTGAGCAACACTACAATTGCATATGCACTCTAACCTTTGGCGGCCAAACTAATATATATATATATATATATATATATACCGCTGACATTCGAAAATTTTTGAAACATATTCAGGTATGACCATTAATCGGTAAAAGTATTTAAAAATGAATACCGAATCGCAGATCCATCTGGCTTCCAATTCAATAGTTTGTCCATTATTCAGGCGTGGTAATCTAAACTCGAAAATCAAGTATTAACATTTTATGATAATGATAAATACACGACATTTAAATGTCCATTGAAAAACGTTAAACTAAATATTGATTTTAAATTTAAATTTTGATGTTGAAACATTTCATAAAATAATCTAAAGAATTTTCAGAATTTTTTTATGCAGGAAGGAAGGAAGGAGGGACTAAGGGGGAATGCGTATATTTGACTTTAGAAGCTAGTTTGTTTGTTTTTATAATGTTTCATTTAAATTTAAATTATATTCACGCGTTCACGCATATACAAATTATTGTAATTGTATTCAAATATCAACTATTACTGCACTATAAACCTTTCAGCTACATTCTTTTGGTTTGAAACGTGCTCTATGTACACACACGAGTATATAAAGTTCATAATCAGGATGACATTGCAATGTTCTCTTCACCTTGCAACCCGCTCCCCTATTCCCCAATTGCATTGGTCCATATTCCTTTGTTCCTTCCCATTAGCTTAACTGCTGTTCACCTTGAAGGTTGCCATGGCGACCGAAATAATAATAATAATCATAATAATGATAATATAATGTTTGGGGTAATTCAATCTCCTTCGAAGCAGTTATGGTCTGTGTACTCCACCAAGAAAGACCAGGAAAAGCACCTTCATTGCTGAAATCCGAAGTCCAAGCTGAGACTCAACAGCTTGGCGGTCTACTGCTGGGTTACCTTGGCGAGTTGATGGGAACAATGTACGTTTAAAAAATATGGGTTTCTATTTCCAACACGTTGTAGACACATTAAGACACGTCATGTTGGATACATTTTCTAAAGGTACCGTACAGTTGCACGCATATGTAATGTTCCTTGCCTCACAGGCGAATCCGTACATGTGGCAATGCCGCAGTGTTGGTCAAGGTACCCCAACTGGGAGAAGGTGGGGGTGGAGGGAGGAAAACCGAGTCCAATAACATATAACACAGACATATATATCTAAAGGACAATTGAATGTGCACTCATTGACATACAGGTAATTATATTGTAATGTCTGTGTTCATAAAGATAAACAATTAATATGATCGTATACAGCGTTGAACTCCATGTAGTTTACTAGTCTTATATAGTGATAAGGTTCCATTATGATTACTGCATGTCTATATGAACAGCTACCACAGTACAACTTTTTATATATTAGTGAATTTGCAACCAAAAATAGACATTACACAACCAATTACAATTACATTAAAATAGTTTATAATATTTAGAGCTTAGATAGTCGAGAAAATGTAAATGTATGGACAACATAACTTATTATGCTTTGCCATTTTGGTGAATGTAAAATATTTTTATATAATTACACTTTGAAATGATTATAAATTACACTGCCCAACACCAATTTTGCTGATTTAATTCTAACACCTGTTTTTAGGTAACTTTAGTGTGCTGATTTAAAAAATCACCTTAGTTTTTGCTTATCACGTCAGGTTTTCGAGCAATCAAATACGGATATTTTGGAGATATCGCATTTTGGTAGGGTTATGCCCAATTTTTTTCTTTTCAAAAAATAATTTTTACATACTCAGAATCAGCATGGAAAAGTAAACAATTGTGCAGGGAGTGTACTTTAATATACAATGGTAATATTGACACATAAAGTGATTAAAAGTGTTTAAATAAGCAAAAAATGAATCCATATTAAAGCAACCACGGGACCAGTTTTCTTAACATTGTCTTTTTCTTGTTTTCTTACTTTTCAGTGCTGATAAATTTTCTCTTATAGGACTTCCTAGAATGAGAGATGTCAAGACAATCTCTTTGCAGGCTCCAGCAGTAGTCAGCCATCATATGGGTATCCCATCTTCCTTGGTATCGTTCTTCCATCACTTTGATATCTCGGTGGAACCTTTAACCTTGCTCTTCACCCAACTGCTGAAAGTTTACAAGTAACGTCACTAAACAAAATACTCAACACAAACATGTACAATAACACCAAAAGGTGGCTGAACAACTCTCTTTCAGGAAGATACTCACATTTCACATTTAATGGCAAGTCATCCAAAAACAAGCTTCTTCCGAACAGGGTCCCTGAAGGCTTTGTTCTCTCACCAACACTATTCAACTTATACATGCATGACATTCCAATACCCTTAGATAACAAGCTTCCATTATCATCATATGCAGATGACATCACTCTAACATCCACCCACAACAACAACGACATCGCTACAAATAACCAACAAACATACATAAAGAGTATACAAGACTGGCTCACATACAATAGACTCAAAGTAGCGCCCACAGAATCAAAAGACGAACAGATCAACAGACCAACAGATAACTCCACAGCTTACACTAAACAACACCAACATTCCACACACTCACAGGACCAAAATACTTGGGAATCACATACAACACATCATTATCTTTTGCAAACCACATTCAGGACATTAAAAACAAATGTACGTCAAGACTTAACACGCTTAGGGTACTAATAGGCACAACCTTTGGACACCAGCAGGAAACAACATCAATCATATACAAACAATATATCCGCGCAGTTATGGATTATGCTAGCCCATGCTGGGCACTCATTATCTCAAACACGCACATAAACACCTTACAGACATTATAAAACATCGCACTTCGTATCATTACAGGATGTACTCAAACAACGCCAATAGAACACCTGCACACAGAAACAAAATACTGAAAATTAGGGAACATTTAGACATGAGGGGAACACAATTCATGGCAGCAGTGACATCTAACCCACAACACCCTTGCCTCTACATGCACAATCATGCACCAACACCTCGCACCATTAATGTAGCACCAGAGAGACATTATAACCAAATACTCCATTCCATACCACGCCCCACAGACATCACACAGTACAGAAAACACACACACACACACACACACACATCTAACCCACAAAGAACTGACACGACTCGGTCCGAATGCGGTCCTAGGTGCGAGGCCGCCACCCACTGACAGGTCAAAGACGCCTGAGCAGATCGGATGGAGTTAACTTAGCACGATTCCGATGTGGACATCACTCCAACTTACAGACATATAAACACAGACTAGACAACTCCACAGACGACACCTGCCACCTGTGCCAGGACACCACAAACAATTGAACACATTATGACAGACTGTACCGCTCTACAGTAGTACAAGAAAGAACGCAACACAACATCACTTGTGCGCTGAACCTCTGGTCCACTCCGGAGAGTACGATCGGTTACCTGCGTGCAGCCGGCTTGCTCAATCAGGGTAGGCTCATCGGCTAACCAACAACAACAACAACATCTTAAATTACGATTCACAGGAAAATAAACTACAGAATGGACTGTCACACCAACCAAGACCTGCAGTTTTATCATGGTACTAAAAATAATAATTATACTGACACGATTTCTCGAATATTATAGAATTCTTTTCTAAAAATCACCTTTCTCCAAACAAATAATTAGTTCTGTAATTTAGGCGACAGATGCATAATAAAATGAAGTTGTGGAACATAAAGTCACTGACACTGGAATATATATATATATATATATATATTTATATATAATGTGATTCATTCGATAAAAATAAAAAATTAATCTCATTTGCAGGAACGGCGGTATGGGTATATATTTTTTTACTCACAATTTCAAGAGTCTTGGAGCAAGTTGGAATGTTCTCAGTTCCTGCTATTTCTACAGCCTCCCCTAGAGGATTGGTTCCGTGTAATTTTCTACACCCTCGAATAGCAATAACCCACTCTCGACTCTGGAAAGCAACAAAAACAATATATATATATATATATATATATATATATATATATATATATATATACACAAACTCAGAATGGTTCCCTGAGAACATTATATGTTAAACACAGACCGTGCATGGAACAAGGAACTCTTCTGGGAAAATTAAATCCACTATAGTCCGAATAAGTAATGGTAAATGACAAATACCATAGTTTTTTCTTTTTCATGATTTTAGCCCGACGTGGGCAACGGGTCTCTCGCAAAGAGATCCCATAAATATAGCTTCCCTCACCAGCTATCTGCAAACCTGTCTGCTTTGCAGATAGCTGGTGAGGGAAGCTATATTTATGGGATCTCTTTGCGAGAGACCCGTTGCCCACGTCGGGCTAAAATCATGAAAAAGAAAAAACTATGGTATTTGTCATTTACCATTACTTATTCGGACTATAGTGGATTTAATTTTCCCAGAAGAGTTCCTTGTTCCATGCACGGTCTGTGTTTAACATATATATATATATATATATATATATATATATAATATATACTATATAAATTTCTCCAACTTACACTATTAATTAGTTCTGAAGGTCGCCGTGTAAGTTGAAAATTGTGAAAGTCCAACACTGCTTAAATACGATGTATTTTGTGACATGTACGTTCGTTTCTATGGATAGTTGAAGCTAAAAAAGTAGGGTTAATAAAAACAAAATGTTAAGAAAATGAAAATTTATTCAATACAGTACATATATAAAAACGTAATACTGTATTAAGAAGACTAATATTTATTCAATAATTTGTGGCTCAGATTCTGCAGATGTTGATGGCATTGGATCTTTTCTCTGTTTTCTTTAAGTACTTGTCCACTGATGTTTGTACTGTAGCTTTTTTTCTCATCATAAATCACTTTATAGCATGCAGTAGCTTCATGCACTGCTCTAGACACCTTGGTGAACATTTCGGTGTTTGGGTCCTGAGCCTCTAAACCAGCCATCTATTGAGCGGCAGTTGAACTCAGGATCGTGTTCGCGTATCCGTGTATCTACGGATCCGTGTAACTCGGACCCGTGTAAGTTGGAGATTTAATTAATTAATGTGTATATATAGTATATATATATTATATATATATATATATATATATATATATATATATATATATAATATATATATATATATACCTTACCAGTGGAGTATCATTGTTTACTGTTTCCAAAACACCTTCTCGCCACTCACAAACTGGGAATGTGAAGAACAAAACAGGTTAAGGATGGAAGCGAAAAACATCTAAAAAGGATGATGAGTATATGATAATGAAGAGCAAGCGTAATAGAAAGAAGACTGATGGGCGGGGAAGGGGAGTGAAGGAGTATGAAGGTTGGTTGTGTAATGTCTATTTTTGGTTCAAAATCACTAGTATATAAAAAGTTGTATTGTGGTAGCTATTCATATCGACTTGCAGTAATCATAATGGAACCTTATATATACACACTAATAATTGTGACGGTCGAACTGCCTGCGAACTTTCTTTCTTTGTTTCTTATGGCCGGCCAGACCATTGGCCAGATTTGGATGAGACTTGGGGAATAGCTGTAACTAAGGCCGGGCAAGGACATAGGCTATGTCACATAGCCTATGTGGCGTCTGCCTCCGAGGTTATCTGATGCCGCTGGAGGCCTCTATATTCCGGATTGGTTGAAAGATAGTGACATCATAGAAACGTCATAAAAGATAGTGACATAAAATGGGTGGAGCTTTAGCATATATATACACACACACACAGTGTATATATATATATATATATATACACACAGTATATATATATATATATATAGGCTATGGCGTCGGCCTCCGAGGTCATATATATATATATATATGTATATATATATATATATATACACACATCAAAACCTACGGTAAAATTATTGAATGCCCGGTTAGGTCAACTGTACTCCCTTGGCGATTGGTTAGGTTAAGTCGTGAGATTTTCGTTAAAACTAAGGAAAATATCACGACTCAACCTAACCAATCGTCAAGGGCGTACAATTAAACTAACGGGGCATTCAATTACTCTAATCGGGCATTCAGTTGACCTAACCGGGCATTCAGTTGACGTAATCGGGCATTCAATTAACTTAACCGGGCATATATATATATATATATATATATATATATATATATATATATATATATATATATATATATATGTATATATATATAAAACTGATATATATATATACAGTATATAAATGAAAATGAAAAGGTTTATTGGCAGACTATAGTCCATATGACATATATTATTAATACAATGACAGTTCACATACTAAGGATAAAAATATATACAGTTCATTAGAAATAATACACTAATGTCGAACTTAAGTGGAGCTACAGACAGACGTTTTCGTACCAAGAAGTCCATAGCTTAGAGGATAAACGGCAGGACTCGTGGATAGCTTGGATAATCGGGTTGGTTGATTTTTTAATTCGTTGAATTAGACTGTATTGAGCACGTTTTGTTAGCTCCGGGAAGCTCGGGACATTGCGGGTAGCAAACATTTGCGAAGCTGAGCATCTCGGGGGTAATTTATGTAAGAGTTTAAAAGACCTGTTGTACAGAAAATTTAGGGTTCTGCCAGAACCTTTTTTATAATTCACCCAGAGTTGCTGTCCATATATATTACTGCAGAAAGTACGAAAGAGGGTGTCTTTACTGAGCTTCATTTGTACAGAACCGAAAGTTCCTTATAGTCATATTCGCTTTAGCACAAAGGCTTCGGGAGTGTTTTCTTATATCTGAGTTATCACTCAAGGAGCTGGTGATAATTTGATCCAAATACTTAAACTAATATATATATATGTGTACACACACACATATATATATATATATATATATATATATATATATATATATATATATGTGTGTGTGTGTACATATATATGTATATGTATATATATATATGTGTGTGTGTACATATGTATATATATATATATATATATATATATATATATATATATATATATATATATATATATATATATATGTGTATATATACGTATATATATATATATATTATATATATGTACACACACACACACATATATATATATATATATATATATATATATATATATATATATATATAATATATATATATATGTTAACCCCTCCGTCTATGGCCCTGAGTCGGTTCGGATCGACGGGGGTTCTAGTTATGACGCAAGCAACGGATATTTCTTCTATAACATTCTAATTCTTTTCGGTCGCCACTCTGTTAAACTCTTGGCTACAGACTCGCCAGACTGTTATGCCAATATCTTCTATGGTGCTTGGGTTGTCTCTTAATTTGGGCAAAGGGTCGCCAATTTTTAATTCTTCTCTTTTTATAATACTCTGATACTTTCTCTGATACTAAAATTATCGACTTTTCTGACTAAGTTCTGAAGAGAGCACGGCTCGAAGGGAAAAATAAAAAGTTTCTCTTACGGTAATTTACTTCTTAAAAATATACAGGTACTGCTCTGAATTTACAGGGGTAGAGGTTCGACCTCTTTCGACCATGGCTCAGGCCGGAATCTAAAAATATTAAGAAGGCAAGGGGCCTCTGCCCCCCCCCGCAACAAGGCTGCTAACAAGGGAGGCTCGCAATGAAGTGCTAATCTGAAGTGACTTAATCAAGAAGTCTAATGAAGAAGTCTAATGAAGAAGTGCAATGAAGAAGTGCCGTAATTTTACAAGTACATGTATAATATAAACTAAAATGTTAGGGGGGGAAGACAGTCGAAGGTTAAGTTTCCCCCTTTTAAACACATGATCAGATGGTTTGAAAAATTTCAACTAAAAATAATAAAAAAAAATAAAAATAAAAACTAATCGTATTTTTCGCCGAGTCTACATTTATGAAGGCGATATCATTTCGTAATAGTACACATAAGTACAAATTAAGTACACGACTGAGTACGTATTAATTTTGGTTCATTACAATTACGATTACAATTATGGATTACTTCATATTCACTTATTGTTTAATTACACTTCCATTTTAAAGTACATTCTTACATTACCGTATATATTAAATCATTATATTTAATTACAGTTTCAATGAAGTACATTACAAGTTATTATTAATTACAGTTTCATTAAAGTACTTTACGTTATATTAAATTAAAGTATTACAGTTAATTACAATTTTGGCAATTTGTTAATTGACATATTTAATACTGAAGTAATCTGAATAGGTAATACAATTTATATAATGGAGAGTTCTCCGTTGTTCTATAATTTACAGGGGATTAACAACAATGTTATATATTTATAGTTAACAATAATTACGCCAAATTATGTGAAATATTATTAGAAGAAGGGTTGGTTATTATAGTTTGAAAGTCTAATTAGCCAGCGATGAGGAAAGCGGAGAAACAATACGGTGTACTTTTCATTTGAAAGTACACGGACATTAATGATAACGTAACACATAAGTAACGGAATTTGAATGACAATTAGGTAGAAGTAGTAAGTACAGGTAATGAGAACGTGGATAACTATGTGCCTAAGTAGATAATAACCAGTAGCCTGGCAGGGAACAATATGGTATATTATAATAATATAACATCACATCTTAACGTTATAAATTGGTAGCAGAGGCAAGAGAGAAGAATTCGAATTCAGAGGCTCGCTTTGACGACGTAATCGGAATTCGAACCTTCGTCTCAGCAATAATAAACAACTTGCGAGAGGTGAAATAATAAAAGAAAATAAAACGTAAAAAGAATACATGTACGTAATCATGATCGTCAATAGACATGTACGACTGCACACAGTAGTGTACACATATCATTCGTCACACAATAGGTTGTGTGCGTAATATAGACACGAGTAAACATAGACTGATAAGTTGATAGGGCATAAGTAGACAATAGGTAGATGAATGAATAAGTAATAAAATTAATAAAGGATAGCGGTCAAGAAAGAACATGAATGTAAGAATGAGTATGGTTGAATAATGAGTATGGTTGAATAATGATATTTATACTACATAACACCACAACATTATTACTAAAGAATTTACCATACATTGAATACGGAAGATGTCCAAATACTAAGAACGTGATTCAGTGTACAAAGTATGGGAAACGTAAAGAGAACAAAGTTATTTTGTGACGTCATAGTGTATAAGTCATTATTAGAAAAGATGAATTAGAGAAATACAGTAATGAATAAAGAAGTATAAATCGAAATTCTATCCAAAACTCGCTTAGGCGATTTTGGTTTCTTATGTAAAAATGAACATTCAAACATAAAACTATAAGAACATAAGTACTGCATGAAGACAATGAATCCATATAATGATGGTGTAGGAATTGGTCATTGTTCACTTTTTATATATATATATATATATATATATATATATATATATATATATATATATATATGTGTGTGTGTACACATATATATATATATATGTATATATATATATATGTATTATATATATATAGATATATATATATATATACATATATATTATATATTTATATATATGTACATATATATATATATATATATATATATATATATATATATATGTACACACACACACATATATATATATATATATATTATATATGTGTACACACACACATATATATATATATATATATATATATATATGTATATATATATATATATATATATATATGTATGTACACACACACATATATATATATATATATATATATACAGGGTGGGCCGTAAGTTTCCATACATAGGAAAATTTAAATTATGGTCTTCACGTGCGTCGGTATTTGGATCAGCAGTTTCCGGATGCTTGGATTGGTCGGCGTGGTCCTGTGGAGTGGCCTCCCAGATCCCCAGATCTCACCCCCTTGATTTCTATCTTTGGGGGCACTTGAAGGCCATGGTGTATCAGGAAAAGATACGAGACATAAATCATCTAAAGGAACGTATCACCAACGCCATTACAAGCATAACGTCAACTGTGCTAATGCGTGTTCATCAACAGTGGGGAATACGTATTGAAATGTGTTTTCAAAACAATGGCAACCATGTAGAGCATATTATATAAATAAAAATGGTTGTCCATAAAAAAATGTTTATTTTTCCTATGTATGGAAACTTACGGCCCACCTGTATATATATATATATATATATATATATATATGTGTGTACACACATATATATATATATACATATATATATATATATTATGAAAATACTACATTAATATCATAGTAAAAAATATCATAGTAAAAAATATCATAGTACAAAAATATCATAGTAAAAAATAGCCCTACCAATAATTCAGGCATTATCTATAAAATTGGTTGTAAACAATGTGATTCCTTTTACGTAGGTCAGACGGGAAAGGATTTGCACACACGTATAAAACAGCATCAATATTCCGTTAGAACAGGACAGTTGTCCAGTGCCCTTTTTGTCCATTTGTCAGAGTTAGCCCACTGTATTGATTGGAATAATGCTTCAGTTTTATTCCATTCTAGCAACATTGTTAATAGAAATATTCTTGAGTCTGCCATTATCCAACTTTCAAATAACTTCAACATAAGCAAAGGTCTTTTTCAACTCGATCCTGTTATTTTGAATTCCTTCCAAACAGATTTAGATAAGAAGGGTAGAACAC